>PVKS010018133.1:0-40668 GCA_004027875.1 Aplodontia rufa
CCCCTTCTGTGTATTCTCAACACAGCATCCAGAATGATTTTTTTTTAATTCAAGTTACATTATGGCATTCATTTGCTCAAAACCCTCCAATGACTCCTCATCTCAGCACCTTATGGTGGCTTATAATATATATATTCACCATGTCCCAAATTTTGCCCTCCAATCTCAGCTCTTCTCCTTTCACTCCACTCCTCCTTGCCAGGCAATGCTCCTACCTTGGGACATTTCTATTTACTGTTCCCTTTACTTGGAGCACTCTTATAAAAATCCTCCCTTAAAGACTTCAGGGGTTTGTTCTATTATATCATTTAAGTCTTTGCTCAAAAGTACCTTAGTGAAATCTTCTCTGGACATCCTATGTAATATTTCATCTCCCCTCTTCCTCCAAACTTTCCCTATCCTCGTTGTCTTTTACTCCACAGCACTCATTAGAAACAGACACGTTTACTAACTTATTCATGTTTACTGGTAACTTCACTTTGTTGTAAATCCTTCAGCAAAGGATATTTGTTTTGCTCCCTGCTATTTATCTTCAGTGCCTAGAACATCAGTGGTATGTAAAAAAGCATGCAATATAAGTATTTTGAATGAATGAACGGGTATTCCACAGGGTTAATGAAGTGTATATTACACTGTATTAATGTATTATAGCAGAGTTTGGAGCAGAGAGGGAGAGCACTCAAGAGGCTTCAGTGTTCAAATACAAGGATATGTATGAAACAGCGCCGCAAACATATTCAGTTGTATAAAAGATTGGTATGAATTACTGTTGGCTTAGTCCGTTTCTCGAGGAAGTCCTGCTCGGCCCTTCTATTCTTTACCAGTACTGTTCTCAACTGCAACCCTGGCAAGCTCAGTCAGATCACCGTCTCAAAGCAGCCCCTTTCCTAAGGGCTTTGGGAAGGTCTTCTCGGCACTGGTCTCAACACCACCTCGACTATCTGGTTAGCCGCAGCCCCACGCATCCACCAGTTCCCAGCCCAAGGACAGGACAGGAAGCGGAAGTGACGAAATCACAGGAGCCTGAAAATCCGCCCCTCTCGCATCCCCAGTCCCCGGGCGGTGACGGAAGGCCCGGAAGGGGCGGGCAGAAGGCTGTGAAGGGGCGGGGCGGAGAGTCTTTCCCGAAAGTGGCGGTTTACTTGAGGTGGTTTCCTTAGTACCCCGCGTAGTTTGAGCCTCCTGCGACCTCAGAAGTGATACTGCACCAGTGCTATCTGAGCAGGAGTGGGCTCCGCGGCCTCTGAAGCAGGCCTTTACCCGGAGTTCCCGGCGGTGCAACGCTTCGCCCTGTCCGGATACCGGTTACGGTGTTTGGATTCTGCTTCAGACGCAGGTTCTGCCCGCCACCTCCCTGCGCTGTGCTCACCCCAGGGCACAGTCTTCGTTCTGCGATTTCCATCCTTGTTCTTCTTCGCTCTCATCATCATTCCTTCCTTCCAGAAAGCAGTTTTTAAACCTTTCCTTCTTTTCCCCCTGTACCTCTCTCTTTCTTTTCTTTTTTTCTAGAATCCCTGGTTTTCTGCTGCGTGCCAGCTTTCTGCTTCCTAGGACTTCTCTCCTCGAGGTCTGTGACTTATGTATTAGGAGGTTTGCATTTTTAACCGTGTCGTTTGAAGAAAGATTTTCTTTTTTTCTAAGCAGAAGTCACAGATGCCAGGACGTATGGCTCCCCTCAAGAAATCCCAAAGTACCACAAAGGTGCGCCTGGCTTTAAATCCCACGAAGAGCAAGGACGTGTTAGCAGTACTGGCTGAGAGGAATCAGGCTGTAGTACCAGTTGGGGCATGGGTGGAGCCCGCCACACCGAACAGTTCGGAAATCCCAGCATATGTGAGTGTCAGTTTGATCCAAATATGGGATTCCCCTTTATTTATATTAGTCTTCTCTAATTTGAGGGGCTTAAAGATGAGCAGTTGGAGTATGCTGTTTCTAGTATGTTATAAATAGGTTGGATTCTTTCGTTCAGATTGTAGAACAAGTTTGTTTTGCCAAAACTTGCTGCAGCTTTAGTTGGCACAATTAAAATACTATTTAAGTAGATATCATTCACCTACTGTACAGGCCATATACATGGGACGGGATATATATCAGTTTATTTCACAAACTTTATTGCTAAGACAGTACCTATGTTTTAAAATGGAGATTCAAGCAAAAAGGAGAAAGAGATTAATTCTGTTTGGGATTTTTGAGAGAGTTTTAGCGATAAATTCTGTGAGGACAGGGACCTTTATTTCTTATTTATTCCTGCTATTGCATATAGTAGATCATGAGTGAGGAAATATGGTCTGTATTGTCTCTGAAAGAATGAAAAGGCAGGATATGTAGATAGTAGAGAAGAGCATTTCAGATGAGGGGAAACTTTTTCAAAATTTACTTGGGTGTGTGTTTACATGATGATTCTCATGAATTAACATGAGGAAAATTTTATAAGGTTTTTTATAGTGTTTCCCCAAACTGTGCTCCTTAGCTATTTGTTAAAATTTTATTATGGCACTTACCACGTTGTACTAAAGTAAGTTGTTACATATCTACTTTTCCTGGTGGAGTGTCAGCTTCTTGTGCATAGGAAAGAAATCTTGTTTATCATTACCTCATTTTTATCTCAAATAAATACTGCTTAATAAATGTAAGTACTCAGTAAACATTTATGGAATTCACAAAATGTGTGATGATCTTCTCTATGTATAGACTAGATACTAAGCATGGATGGAAAAGTATGTGTTCCTTTTTCCCATTTCACTAAAGTATGCGTATTTTATCCCAAAGGAGATATTTTTGAAGTAAATGTTAAATGACAAAGCAATGTACTATGTTCATTAAATTAATATTCATATGTATGTGTGTGAATATACATATACATATTAACTGACTTATTCCTATTCTGCCTATTTTCTGAAGGAATTTTAAGGATCTCACTAGTATATGATTAAATGCTAAGAATATTATGCTTAATCAAAGAATCAAAGAAAAAAGATAGGACTGGGTTTATATGAACCAAGAAAGTTTAAAAGAGTTTGGACAATCTGAGAAGAGAATGGGGAGAGATGGAAGTAAACAAGGTGTGTTCAGGATTCTAAGAGTATATTAGATTGATTGGAATGGAAAGTTAAATAGGGGGATGGTGGGCATGAGAATTATGGAAAATAGGGGTTGGGGAACTATAGGACATTTTGGAGAAGGGATTGACTTTATTGTTCAGTATTTACAGATGAAGTTCATAATCTGTGTTTTGGTTAAAATAATTGCTTCAAACTTTTTAAAGATTAGGGAGAGATTGGATCCAAGGCGACAAGTTAGGATGTAATTGTAAGAATTTAGGCATGAAGTATACCATCAAAACTTTTTGTTTTTTGTTTTTTTTTTTTTTAAGAGAGGGAGAGAGAAAAAGAGAATCAATTTTTATTTATTTTTTTTATCTGGCCTTCATTTCTCAGGTACTTAGTTGTATATGTGGTGCCTGGGTTTGAACCCAGGTCCTTCTGCATGTCAGGCAATCACTTTAACAGCTGAGCCACCACTGCAGCCCCCATCAAAACTTTTATAGTGCTAAGGAACAGAGGAAAAGTCTTGAAAAAGGGTGGTTGAAGTGGGATGAAAAGGGATACAAAAGAAATCAGTAAGTTTTGGTACAAAGGTCTTTTGTTACTTAAGTTATTAATACATCTTTTTATTTGCTCAGATTATGATATCTTGTAATATCAGTATTATCAAACTGCCTAAAATTTGACACTATCAAGCTTTTTCTATTTCAACAAGAATTAAATCTTACCCTGGGTGTGGTGGTACACACCTGTAATCCCAACTTCTTGCTGAGGCAGGAGGATTGCCAGTTCAAGACCAGCCTGGGCAACATAGTGACGCTCTGTCTTAAAAATATGGCTGGGGCTGGAGTGGTGGCTCCACGGTTATGGTGCTTGCCTGGCATGATGCGAACCGCAGCACCATGTATACAGCACAGCGTTGGAGCAAAGAAAACCACATGAAAAACTAAATAAAATTGTTTCTCTCTTTCTCTCTCACTGTCCCTCTCTTAAAAAAAAAAAAAAGAAAATAGAGTGAGGTGCTGAGGCACATATATGCCTATAATCCCAGCAACTCAGGAGATGAGGTAGGAGGCCAATGATAGCCTCAGCAACTTAGATCCTATCTCAAAATATTAAAAAAAAAAAAGGGATTGGGTATATAGCACCCCCTAGGTAAAATCCACAGTACCCCCAATAATAATAGTAATAATAATAATTATTATTATTATAAATATTATAATAAATAAAAAATAAAGTAAAAATAAAGGACTGGGGATGTACTTCAATAGTATAGGGATTGCCTAGCATGTGCAAGGCCTTGGGTTTGGTCTCCAGCATTCAAAAATAAATTGAAGCTAAACTTCTACACATAAATTCAAAATGTTAGACTTAAAACATGTATAAGTGTGTTTTTTTCCCTTATTTAAAAAAATCTAATCAGTTTTAACCAAAGGAAGTTTGATCAAGCATCTAATACAGTTCTTTATTACTTCAGCCTGTCTGGTCTGGGAATCTGCCCTTATTTACAGACATAGCATTTTCAGCTCAGAGTAGATGTACATAGTTACTTCTAAAATCTACTATACTAACGTCATGTCTATTCTAAAGGGGAACTCATGTTCATTTGCATCTCAAATTTTAAGGGGTCATCAGGATTCCTGAAAGTAATGCCATTGCTTAGATCCCCGTTCCCCAACAGTAATTAAATTAGCATCAGAAGACACTGCTGTCCTTTATCATGTATGGCTATTGCATTATTTTTTAAATTTGCTCTAGTTATTTTTTCTGTATAACAAACTACCTGAGAATCTAGTGGCATAAAGCAAAAAATACTGTGTCAGGAATTTGGGCAAGATACAGTGGAATGGCTTATGTCTGTCTGCTTCACAGTGTCTGGGGCCTCATATGGGGTGGCTTAATTAGTTGCACATGTCTGGGACAGCTTGATTGAATTCTGGTTGTTGGTTGGATTCCTTGGTGCTTCTTCACGTAATATTTGATACGCTATAATGTTCAAGATAGCTCTCTCGTTCACAAACTGATACTTGGGCTAAGATGACCAGAATGGTTGGGGGGGCTGATTCTCATTTTATATGGCTTGTTTGGCTAGTTTGTGTTTCCTTATGGCATGATAGTCTCAAGAGTAGTCAGAATTCTTTCACAGTGTTTGCTTCTCCCAGATTTAGCACTCCAAGAGCTACAGGTAAAAGTTGTTTTATGATCTTGCTTAGGTCATGGAGCCAACACTTCTACCTCATTCTATTGGTTGTTCATAGCCAGATGAAATTTGGTGGGGGAGTATACTACATAGAAGCATGAAAACTGAGAGGCTTGATTTATTGAGGTGAAGAGGAGAGGGTTTCTGGCTTAGTGGTAGAGTACTTGCCTAGCATGCATGAGGCCCTGTGCTCAATACCCAATGCTGCATTAAAAGAGTGGGTGGAAGGGGCTGGAGAGGTGGCTCAGCGGTTACGGCGTTTGTGGCAATTGCCCAGCATTTGCCCATCAAACCCCAGCATCCACGTACACAACTAAGTGTTGGAGCAATGAAAGCCATGTGAAAAACTCAATAAAATGATTCTGTCTCTCTCACTGTCTCTCTTTAAAAAAAAAAAAAAGAGTGGGGGAGATTGTCTCTGTAGACTAACTACTACATAATCTAGGTATCAATTCCATTGTCTGTGAATTATTCAAAATATATTGTTGTCAGAAACATTTCATTTTTTATTGCCCCTCATATGATCCATAGGGTGAAGGAAGGCTATGAGAAGTGAGTTGTACAGACAAAACAATGTTTAGCTTTGTTTAATCCAGTATTTCCCAAATTGATTTGATTCTGGGAACTTTTTTTTTTTTAAGAGAGAGAAACAGAGAGAGAGAAAGAGAGAATCAGTTTTATTTAGTTTTCCATGTGGCTTTTGTTGCTTGGACACTTGGTTGTGTATTTGTGGTGCCGGGGTTCAAACCTGTGTATTTGTGTTTGTTGGGCAAGCAGTTATGCTAAGCCACCGCTGCAGCGGTCTTTGTCTTGCACAGTGGCATTTGCTAAGAAAATATGTTTTTATTTTTTATTTTTTATTTTTTTCCCACATTTATTAGAAGTATATTGCGATACAGGATACAGATAAGGAGGAAACATTGTCAAAACTGTAGCAATCATTGTGTATAAACTTTGATAACCAGGGGTAATGCTAACACATCGATAAGCTACTATGGAGAAAATATGTTTTTAAATACTGATACACATTTATCTTTGGTTTACATTATGATTCAAAATCTGTAGTCAGTCATGTGCTTTAATGAGAGTTTTATAATCTTATTGTGGGGGTAAAAGAATGGCAGACTAGAGAAAATGGAAATAAAAGATTGAATATCTTAAATTTGTACTGGGCTTGAGTTAATCTGTTGTTGTTCAGACTTTCTTATGTATATTTTTCCTTGGGAATTATTTTACCCAAATATTCTAGATTGTTTAAAATATGTTGTGAAATTGAGTAATTACATGAAGATTTATTCAGTACCTCAATAGGCAAGTCTCTATACTAGATATGATGTAGGGAAAACATAGGGATATTAAATACATTTCCTGTCTTTTAAAAAAATTTTTTTAAAGCCGGGGGGAGAATGAGAGAGAGAATCAATTTTACTTAGTTTTTCATCTGGTTCTTGTTTTAACGACACTTAGTTGTGTATGTGGTGCTGGGGTTTGAACCCCGATCCTTGCACATGCCAGGCAAGTGCTCTACCACTGAGCCACCACTGCAGCCCATTTCCTGTCCTTAAAGAACTTATAATCTAATGGTTCAGTCAAGTATTGAACTCAGTAAAATTAGTAAAATGAGTGATTCCATAGTATAGGAGCTCGGACTGTAGTGCCAGTTATTAGAGATGGATTTAGATGATCTTGAAGACTGAGTGGGCTGTTTACTAGGTGGAGATGAAAAGAAGGACATGCTAGGTTAAAAATGGAGCATAATTCTGAGGATGAAGGAGTTTTACAGTAAAACATACCTGGTGAGTGGCGAGCAATCTGATATATCTGTACTGTTCACTTATTTTAGAAAATATATAATAGAAATGGGTTTAAATTGATTTATTAAAAAATAATGAAATCTTTAGTTTTAGTTTAAATAATTAAAATCTGAGTATTTGCAAATTCCAGTTTTTAGTTTATGATTTGATTTAAGTACTTGGTACTCACTAGCTGTGTTTAGAGCTTTGGCTCTGAATACTCAAGATTTCGTTACTCTTCTTTGAACTCTGGATTATAGAACTGAATTATTTTTTCCAGAATTATATCCTGACTTCTTTGTGTTTACAACAACTCTAATAGGAAAAGCTACTGACAGGTTAATTTTCTATCTCTTATCTTTAAAGACTTCGGCATATATGATTGAAGAAGAACTAAAGGAACAACTAAGAAAAAAACAAGAAGCTTTGAAACATTTTCAGAGACAAGTCAAACACCGAGTAAATCAACAAATTAGACTGAAAAAACAGCAACAGCTTCAGAAGTCTTTTGAAGCTGTAAGTTCAAAAGTGAACCTGAGTAATGATTGAATGGAAAGTATGTGTATTATAAGATAAACTATTAGGTAGTAAACAAATCACTTTCTATTGATTCCTTGCTTTGTATAATCTGTTTTTCTAGTGAGTACACCAGATTTTTATGTAGTGAAACAATATTTCATTACTATGTGTTCTTATGGACTTTTTTTGCTTTCACCAAATAGTTAAAAACAATGTTAGAATTTTGGATTCACACTTGCTGCTTTTACCTATGTGACCTTGGGTTACTTAACTTTTATGATTATATATATCCCTACAAAATAGGTATATGATGCTTATCTTATAGAATTATGTGAAAAGTAAATGAAATAGTGTAAATAAGTCATTAACACTTGTAGGTGCCTGGTATATGTTAGTTCCTTTGCCAGCTAAGTCCTCTCCCACCATTGAAAATCTTTTGACTGCCTTAGGGACATTATTTGATTACTCTAGATTACAGTGGAATCTCACTGTCCCTCCTTTTCCTTTTGTGTAGGCAGAAAAAGAAGGCTCTATAGCTATGCAATCTTCAGATCCAGCACACTTTACTCCTAAAAAGACAAGTGTTTTTCCAAGCAATTTGAATGCTGCTATTGGAAGTCCTAAGTTATCCCATTCCCTGATGCTTGGGGATGCAGTAAAAGATGGAGAGAATCAGAATGAATTATTCCAAAAACAAGCCAAGGCTGTAAGTACATATACATTTTATCTTACGTCTGATTTTTTTGCTTCATCCTATAATCTAAAAATATGACATTTGTAGGGTGTGAAATAGGGATTATAGTCAACTTTTTATCACTTTTTTTAATCTTTGTAAAAATGGGGGCTAGTGGAATAATGCTTATTTTTACATATATTTTTCTAATTTACATTTTTTATTTATTTTTGGTAAGATTTTAGAATTATCTAAAGAAAGGTCCCAAAGTATTAGAATTCAAAATTCATTAGGAAAAACATTTTGCCAAAGAACATAAATTTTCTCTATTACACTGAAATTACGTTCTGGGTAAGTTACTATCAGTTTGTAGCAGACAGAAGTAGTTCTTATCTTTGTTGCAAAGATATTCAGTATAGGGGCTAGAGTGGTGGCTTGGCCTGGCATGCGCAAGTACACAGGTTCAAACCCCAGCACCCACGTACACAACTAAGTGTTGGTGCAATGAAAGCCATGTGAAAAACTCAATAAAAATTGATTCTCTCTGTTTCTCTCTCACTGTCCTTCTCTCTTTAAAAAAAAAAAAAAAGATATTCAGTGTATCTAAAGGCCATTTCATTTACTATTTATTTTGTATTTTCTTATTTTTCTGACTTAATCTGATTATCGCAATAAATGAATCTATAGGTGTAGGTCAAGTAATAATATAGAGGTGCTTAATATACCCAGAATTTTTGGAAAAATATAATTTTTATTTAGTAACTCATTTTATAGACCTAATATTTAAAAATTATGAGTAAATTCATCTCAAATCACTTGACTCCTAGTCAACTCCTTTCTTAATATACTTAAGCTTTTGTTCATTTGATATATTCTTTATTTCTGCTCTTGGGAATTATTTTGTTATTAAAATTTACATTCTGATGGGCATGATAGTACAATCATATAATCCTTATATTCTTTATTTCTGCTCTTGGGAATTATTTTTTTATTAAAATTTACATTCTGATGGGCATGATAGTACAATCATATAATCCTGGCAACTTGGGAGGCTGAGGCAGGAGGATTGCAAATTCAAAGCCAGCCTCAGCAACTTAGTGAGGCTTTGTCTCAAAAAAAAAAAAAAAGGGCTAGGAATATGGCTCAGTGGTTTAGGTGCCCCTGGGTTCAAAAACGAAAACATTCCTAAGGTTAGTGAGAAGAGGATAAAAAGTTGTGGAAAATGGTGACTCTCAAAATAGAAGTTCTATTGGTGCCTAAGTTAATGTACTTAGGTCATAATCTGATTGGGCTATTAGTATAAATAGGGAAAGTTTTAAAAGTGCATGTTATGTAGAAATTGTGTTTTTAATTTTCCTTTGTCCAAAACTGACTTTTTCTTGTGATTGATTGGTTTGTAATAATTATTTGTATAAGCTTTTTTTCTTTTTTAAGATTACAATTTGTGGGGCTGGAGTGGTGGCTCAGCGGTTACAGTGCTTGCCTGGTGTGCGCAAGTTTGCGAGTTCAAACCCCAGCACCACATATGCAGCAAAGTGTCTGAGGAACGAAATTCACATGAAAAACTAAATAAAACTTGCTTCTCTCTTTTCCTCTCTCTCTCTCTGTCCCCTCTTTCTTTAAAAAAAAATTACAATTTGTTTAGTAAATATTTATTTAGGCAGGTACTGCATAAAATACAAGGGATAGAATAGTCACTAAAACACTTTCAGTCCTTTTATGTATAAAGTGTAGTACTTATAGCTATAAAATTCATCTGTTTAGCACATGGATAGAACACATTAGTCAGCACATATTGAATACATTGTTCTTGTTAAACATTGTGGGGATACTAATGAAATAGGACCCTTCATGGGTTTATATTTCCATATAAAGCTAATAGATTCTAGTCTCTTAGATAATATTATGGACACATTTCCTGTATCTGGTAATAAAGTTTTGCCATGATTTCAGATATTTTTAAAATCTAAGGAAATAATAGGGGAAGAATTCATGGAAGAAATGGAATAAAGTTCTACATTTTGAATTGGTAAGCTGAATTGACAAGTTTAAGAGAATTTTGAGATGGAACAGTTAAAGACAGAATCTGAAGTGTGTTTGGTTATATTTGGTAAAAGTCTTTCTAATTGTTAGTTTATAAAGAATAACAGAAAATGAGGTTAGATGAGTAGGAGGAATCAGGTTATAAAAACCATTACATGTTATAAAATTTTAAAAACTTTTTATGCCTTGGTAAATTTTTTTTCTCGAAAGGAAAAAGAATGTTTAGTGACTTAATTATTTTGGACCTATGAACTTTTTTACCCATTCAACTCCATTATAAGTGCTTTTTGTCTTGCCAAGTCTGTTGCAATTTTAGTCCGCTAGATGTCACTATGAAACTAGGCAATAAAACTGCCTGCCAACCACTAACTCCCTTAGTTTATCTAGAACTGATTTGAATATACGGTGGACATAATTCACTTTCTGAATGTTGGTGGACTTTTCAGTTTTTGTGTCTTGGAACTATAGAAACTATCTTGGAGTTGGAAGAGTTTTATTTAAAGTTCATCTGACATGTTGAAATGTTTAAGAACAAAATGATTTGACTTGCTGGAATATACTTCAGAATAATATAAGGGTGAGCTGAAGTAGGGAGTTATGGATAAAGCAGCATTGACTGGCAGCTAATAGCATTAAAACTGGGTAATATAGTATTCTTTTTACTTCTATTTACAATTTTCCATATGTTTGAATTTATTTAAGGTTTTAATTAAATGTTAAAAAAAGATATTGGGCTGGGTATGGTGGTACACACCTGTAATCCCAGTGACTTGGGATGCTGAGGCAGGATGATTACAAGTTCATGGGCAGTCTTAGCAATTTGTCAAGACCCGGTATTGCAATAAAGAATAAAAAGGGTGGGGATGTAGCTGATTGGTAAAGTGCCCTAGGGGTCACTCCTTAGTATTTCCCACCAAAAAAGATCTGATCAAACTTTTTTCTCTCTATAAAGAGTTCTTTTATACCACCATGTGTGTGCATGTGTGGGTGTATAATTTCTGCTAGAATACTTCTATTGGATATGCCACTACTTTTTCAGAATGTTCATTTCAGTTTTAGAAGACATGGAATTATTACAACTATTTTTCTTTTTCTTTTTTTATTCGTTCAACATAGTCTTACATACTGGAGGGAATCATTCTTACACATTCATAAGCACATGGATATTGACAAAACAAGCCAAGGCTGATCGATGCCAGTTCACGGTCTCCCCACTTTGACTTCTCCCTGTTCCCCTGTTTCCCCTACTTTACCCCCATGTTAGTTGGACTTTTCATGGATGTTGAGGGTTTCCAACTGCATTGATAACCCCCCTACTCCGTCTCTCCAGCTGCAATGATATCCCCTCATCCGTCCCTCCTCTCCCTGCACCCCCCAGCATCATAGCCATAGTTCCTTACAACTATTTTTAAATATACTGAAAAAAAAATTGTCCTATTACTTTTTAAAAAATTAAAAAACTTTTTTCTTGTCACTTCTATTTGTTGATCTTAGTTTTGCCCTCTCAAGTAATAAAAAATAAAATGCCTTGTAAGAGCACTTCAAGTATTTAATTAGTTTTCAGTTTTCTTTTGGATTTCTACATTCCAAAAGTCTCAGTTGATTTCTTCTAAATGCTGCTTAGTTTTCCAGTAGTTTTTTTTTTTTTTAAGAGAGAGAGGGACAGTGAGAAAGAGAAGGAAAGAGAAAATCAACTTCATCTAGTTTTTCATGTAGCTTTCATTGTGTACGTGGTGCTGCGGTTCGAACCCACAGACTCACACATGCAAGGCGAGCACTGTAATTGTTGAGCTACCACCCCAGCTCCTCCAGTGTTCTTTTTAAATGTGACCCCAAAACCTGAACAGTCTTGTATTTCAGATGTGATTTGGCCATGATCTCTCAATACTTTGTATTACCTACTTTTTCAAAGATCAAATATTATTAGATCTCTAAAGTTAGGAGCTAGAATCATAGAACTGGAAGAAATTTCAGGTTGTCACATAAAGCCAGCCAATTCTTTTGTTAGGACTGATATCTGTCTTTAGGAATTAAGTTTCTATGGTGTCCCTTGATTACTTCATTTTGGTGAGAAATCCAAAAACAACTTATCAGTTTCATTCTTACTATATAATAATTTTTATTTATAGACTATTCAGGTTACCACAGTTTCTTTTTGTGCACGTTAACTCAGCTTTTTTGTTTCTCATTGAACCTTTTACTCTCATGTTTTTATTTATTTATATTTATTTATTTATTTATTTATTTATTTTAGAGTGTGAGAGAGACAAAGAGAAAACCAATTTTATTTTTTCATCTGGCATTTGTTTCTCCGACATTTAGTTGTGAATGTGGTGCTGGGGTTTGAACCTGGGTCCTCATACATGCCAGGCAAGTGCTCTCTACCTGCTGAGACACCACTCCAGCCCCTCTTGTTTTTTATTTTTATTCTCTGGTTACAGTGTCAGTTTTCCAGCTTTTAAAAATACCTTGGGAAAGTTATTTTCATAAAGTTTAAAACCGCCAGCTAAATTTTGTCATCTACTTTTGAAAAACCTAATTTTTTAGCTAGGATCTTTTGGTTTGCTTTTTCCCTAAGCAAGGCCAAGTTTATTTCAAGAGCACTCAAGGATTAATAAAGTCTCACACATCCATACCCTGTTAAGAGTCCTCAACTTGAGAGGTTTTTCTGGATCTAAGGTAGTTCCAGTGGCCCCCAAGAGCATAGGATCTTTGAGCATCGCACTGGTATTTAATTGTTAACTTGGTTCAGTTGATTCTTTTCTCTTTTCCCAATATCGAGGATTTTCCCCAGGACTTGGGTCTTACTGTGCTAAAACTGGAACAGTTCTAGGCAAATCAGGATAGGAAAACCAGGTCATCTTGTCTGTATGTGTGTTTCTTATTTTTCTAGTACTGACTGGTGTCACTTCATCACAGCTTTAAGATTTTGGCATAGTTGAGGCTACTTTCATGTCTTTTCTCCAGTTTTGGACCTTTTGGGCTCAGGTCCTATCTCTGACTTTTCTCCGAATATTTGCTAGTGCATTATCTTAGGTAAGGTATCTTTATTTGTCCAGTTTGCCTTTTTTTTTGCATTAGATCTGGGTTACTGGCCATCCTGTAGATTGTTAGTGGCACTTGTAAAAGAAAGCTAATGCAACTGATGCATTACACTGGTTTATGGCCTATAACAAAGGGATTGTGTGAGTTTTAAGTTTTAACTTGTAGTGTTTTGTGACCACTAAAAAATCTGTATGGGGCTGGAGCGGTGGCTCAGCAGTTTTGGCGCTTGCCTGGCAAGCACGAGGACCCGGGTTCAAACCCCAGCACCATGTACACAACTAAGTGTTGGAGCAACGAAGGCCATGTGAAAAACCAAATAAAGTTGTTTCTCTTTTTCTTTGTCTCTCTCACTGTCCCTCTCTCTTTATTAAAAAAAAATCTGTATAATATAATTTGTCAATAAGATATATTATACTTGAATAGAATTCAACTTTGGGAAGATCTTAGCTGTCCTTTATTCCCATGACCTATGTAGTATTATTGTTTCATTTATTCTGTTATATAAATTCCACCTTTCTAAATCTTATTTGGCTAAAAAAATGCATGAAAACTAAAAAGAACTGAGAAAATATGAACAATATACAGAGTTATGTTAGATTATTTGTGAAATATTATCCTGGATATGTGCCTGATATTTTAAATTTTAGTATGAAATGTTATTTGCTATAAATTTTAAGATTTAAATCTCAAAATTTGTTTATATAGTAAAATCTTTATCAGACAAAAATTCATTTGCTCATTGTTGAAGTTATGTTTTTGTAAGTGATGTATACCTTTTTGTTGTATTATCTATAAGATATTGCCTCAAGATCTGTGTTTATTTGATATACTACTGGCACAGCTACTAATTTGATCAGATAAGTCTGGGGGGAGGTTATCAAGGGCTGTCCCTTTATTAGGGCTTGTGGGGGGTAACACTTTTCCTCAGAAAGTACTATAATTAGTTGTCTGATACATCTGGGATATTATGTTTAGGAGGGACAGTGTGAGCCAAATTTTTTTGACAATGGTTTTTCCTACTGGATGGAAGAAAATCTAGGCCTGCATTCTTTATGATATTACTGAGATCTGAAATTTATATATGCAATTATATATGCAGTGTGAAAACTGTATGCTTATATTGTTCACAGAGAGGTAGCTTTAGGAGGGAAATTGTCAAGTAATCTTTTTTTCCTTTTTTGACTTTTTTTTGTTTTATTAAAATTATATATGTACATAATTTAAATAAGTAAAAGAAATAGATACGTATAATGTTTATAATTTAAAAACAGAAATAGCTTGTATATTTCCTGATTCCCTCCTCAGAAGAAATTGTTCAATTTTTTGGTTTTATCTTTTGGTATTAACATTCATGTTTCTAAGTAATATGCTTGCAGGGCTCTTCCTTGATTTTAAAAAGCAATTTAGGCAATTTTTTTTTTTTGATGTCCCACTCAGAATCATGAGGATTTGGCTCTCTTTCTATCCCCTCCTGTCATTATACATGTACCTTTTCCACCCTTCACCCTGTCTTTATAGTTATGTTGTAATTTTGCTTAGATTAATATTCAACATTTACATTGTTATGACTCTGTAAACAATACAGTGGAACTAGGTAGTAAACTATGATTTCTTTTCCTTATATGGCTTTTTGTTTTAATGGAGTTGTATTGATTTTTGATTTGCTAGATTTTCTGTGCAGTTTTTTTTTAAAGAGAGAAGGATAGTGAGAGAGAGAGAGAGACAGAGAGAATCAATTTTTATTGAGTTTTTCATGTGGTATTCATTGCTCTTACACTTAGTTGGGTACATGGTGCTGGGGTTTGAACCCGTGTACTCACGCATGCCCAGCAAGCGCCGTAACCGCCAAGCTACCGCTCTAGCCCCTTTTGTGCAGTTTTGAGTGATTCATCTATATCAGGGAATCTTTAAATCTTAGTTAGAGATTTAGTGCTAATCTTTTTTAACCCATTAAGTTCCACTGCCCAGATTTGGGATACCCATAAAAACTTATTTGAGCAACAAATATACCATTTATGGTAACTTTTGAAATAAATATTGCATTTTTAGAATCCTATTATTTTGAGAAAAGTAATATACAAATGACTAGAGTGTTTGAAAAATATATATATGAAATATATATATATACATATGTATGATATATAAGCTTTAGATGATGATATCCAGTCTATTTTAATGCACCTGTGTCTATTTCACTAATTTTTTTTTTAAGGGAGGGACAGTGAAAGAAAGATTGAATCCGTTTTTATTTAGTTTTTCATGTGGCTTTCATTGCTCTGGCACTTTCTTGGGTACATGGTGCTGGGGTTCGAACCTGAGTCCTTGCACCTGCATCCTTGCACCATTCCAGTGCCCTGAAATTGTTATAGAACTGAAAACTTAGGATTTAATAGGTTAATAACAATTAATAGCTATAGGAGTTTGAACAGTGTGTCTAAGGTTCTAGTAAAAAAAGACTTGATTAAATTTTATTTTAAATGTTCATATACACATAATACATGCCCATATATACATGTATTTTTAAACATACACTTATAAATTTGTTATATATGGACATGACACCATGCACATATATGTAATGATCAGCATTATCTTTTAGTAAGAGAGGTGCATTTATTTTCTTGTTCATTTTATTTATCACATAATTATATGTAGTCTTATAATAGTAAAATCCCTCTCTTTTTATTATGTTTTCACTATTCATTATAATTTTATGTAATAATGGGGTTCATTGTAATATTCATATGTGCACATAATTAGTTCCATTTTATTTCCCAGTACTTCCCCTTTCCTTCCCCTCTTCTCTCCCCCGATCCCTTTCCTTTACAGATCTCCCTTCTGTTTATTTTTATAATTGTTACATTATCATTATACATGAAAGTGGGATTTTTTGTGGTATATTCCTACATAGACATAGCATAATTTGGTCAGTTTAATTCCCCAGTACCTCCCCGTTCTCCGCTTTCTTCCTTCTTCTCAATCCCCTTCCTCTACTCTATTTTCTCTCTTCTGTTTTTGTGAGGTCACTTTTTTAATTCTTTTTTTTTCTCTAGCTTCCACATAGAGAACATATTCAACCCTAGACTTTCTGAGTCTTGACTTATTTCACTTAGCATGGTATTCTCCAGTTTCATCCACTTCTTGGCAAATGATATAATTTCATTCTTCTTTATGGCTGAGTAGAATTCACATTTTCATTACCCATTCATCTGTTGATAGATACTTACATTGGCTCAGTACCTAAGCTATTGTAAGTTGCATTGCAACAAACATTGAAATGCATGTTTCACAATAATATACTGATTTTAGTTCTTTTGGAGAAATGTCAAAGAATGGAATAGCTGTATCCCTCTATTTTGTGTTTTTTAATTTAATGCTTATTATTATTAGTTTTGGTTCTTGTTGTGCTCATTATATTTCTGGTAGCTGCTGTAATAAAATCTCCTCAAATGTAATGGCTTAAAATGATGGAAATGTATTTTCTCACAGTTCTGGAGGCCAGAAGTTGAAAATCAGCTTCATTGAACCAAAATCAATTGTCAGTAGGGCCTTGCTACCTCTACAAATTTAGGGAAATGTGTTCCTTGACTTTTCCAGCTTTTAAAGTCTGCTGGCATTCCTTTGCTTGTGGCCAGATTGTATCAATGTTTGCCTGAATCTTTGCATCATTTTTTCCTCTTCTGTAGGTTGAATCTCCATCTGACTCTCTCTTATAAGGACTCTTGGGATGGCATTTAGTGCCTGTTTGGATAAATCAGGCTAATCCCCTAATTTTAAGATCCTTAACTTAATCCCATCTGCAAAGGCCCTTTTCCCTCACAAAGTAGTATTTATAGGTTGCAGGGATTAGGACCTGATTTCCTTTTTTTTTTTTTTTAATTAATAGAGAGAGGGACAGTGAGAGACACAGAGAGAATCAATTTTATTTAGTTTTTCATGTGACTTTTGTGCTCCAAGACTTTGTTGTGTACATGGTGCTGGGGTTTGAACCCACATACTCTCGAATGCCAGGCAAGCACCGTAATCGGTAAGCCACTGCTCAGCTCTAGGACCTGATTTCTTTGGCCATTATTCAGCCTGCTATAGTTCTCATTGAAAAAGTCCTTATAAGACTGAGGTTTTGGAGAGTTATGTTGACAAGATAGAAAAGAACAAATATAATGCATATTTTGATTACTGGACCAGTTGAAATGTACCACTGCAGGAACTGTAATCAATCTGAATCTAACGGAGATTAGGACTTCATTAGGAAATGAAGATTCTGGACCCCTGTTTTAAATTTATTACATTGGAACTTTTGCATCCTTATTTACAAGATGTGGGACAACAACACCTATCATACTTCATAGTCAAAAGAAGCAGTCATATTCATGGCTCTGTATTTTTTTTTAACTTCAGGTGTATGTATATCTCCTTTTGCATTGTGAATAACTCTATTTTGACCCCCTGTAGCCACTCTGCAGCTAATCTAATTTAGAAGTCCTGCCTTGGTAAAATAACAAGTAATGTTTCAAGTTGATTTCTCTAGTTATTGGTATAGATCTCTAGAAGCAAGGACTAAGGGGAGATGGTGTAATTGTGAGAAAATAGGGCTGGTAGTGAGAGAGAATACGTTCCTCCCTATTCTATTATTAGTAAAAATCATGAAGTATTTTTTACTTACATCTGTAAGTCATAGTTATCATTTCCTCTCAACGGAGAGTAGATATCATTCATTAATCTTTCAACAAATGGCTTAGCAATGGTACTGGCTTTGCCAAAATTTTGCTAGTACGTGTCGATAAGCTTGTCTACTATGAGATGTGGTGCTCATCCTAAAAATTGGTGTGTAGTTCATTTCTTTTCCCTAAATCCCTTTCCTTGCAGATTTGAGAAATACAAAATAGGTAGTGCTCCTCTGAAAAAGAAATCAAAATAGGTATATACTGAAGTTACTACAGACAAGGAATGAACATAAAGTCAACCTATTTAATAGTCATTTATCAGATGTTGCTTAGAGTAGTTGAAACAAATTGGTTCTTTTGAGATTTGGTCTAAGTTATTTAGGAAGGTTTCTTGTAGTCGAGATCTGAGAAAAGATTTTAAGTAGCTGTAGTCTTCAAATGTTGGGTGTGGAGAAGGGATTCACGTGAATATGAAAAAAGAAAAAAACAAGAGTTTTAGGGAACCTAGGAATAGAGTCTTCTATTAAGAAGTGATGAAAGTATTTAGGCATGCAAAGACCAATTGAAGAAATAACTTTTTTTTTTAAGAGATGAATAGGTTAGGATTGTGTTTGCTCAATAATTTCTAAGTATATTAATTCAGACACTGAATTCTGATTTTGGTGCTTGTATTTAACATAAAGTATACATTATTTTAAAAATTAATTTAAATAACATCCTGTAAGTTATGAAGTATAGTCTCTTAGAATAATGATAATAATATCATAAAATACTATCTACAGATCAAAATCTCCTTTGTAACTAATCCTCTTGACTTAGGTCTGGCATTTTTAACAATGGGTACCTGTTTTCCTTTTGGAACACTTAGTGCAATTTGGTATTAAGACTTTAACCTGTTTTTGTTTTATTTTTTCCTCTATTCCCTGGCAGCTTAGTCAAATCATGAAACAAGCACGTCACCGGCTGGCATCTCATCAAATTGTGAGTAAAAAAATGTCATCAGCGTTTCCAGATGGTAGGAGGAAAAGCTTTCTTACCCAACAGGTAAATTAATTTCTAATACATTGCTTTTAAAACTATAGGTAGAAAATACAGATAAAAGAGTTACTTACATTTTAGCATAATTTAGAACTGTAAAATAATTGGAAATAACCTTAAATACCCTATAGTAGGGGATGCTTTAGTAAATTGACATATCTATATACAGTTATTCTAAAAGATGTCACATTTTCAAAGAATGCCTGAAAACAAGTGACAATATGAGGTAAAGTTAAGTGAAAAAGGTACGATATAGGAGCTGGAATGGTGGCTCAGTGGTTGGAGCACTTGCCAGGCATGCGCAAGGACCTACTTTCAAATCTCAGCACCATATACACAACTAAGTGTCAGAGAAACAAAGGCCAGATGAAAAAATAAATAAATAAAATTGATTTTTCTCCCTCTCTCTCACTTTCTCCCTCACTCTTTAAAAAAAAAAAAAGTAAGATACAAAATTATATATAATATGATCTCAATTTTAAAATGTCTTCATTCAACAAATGTTTATGGAATATCTGTAATTGTCAGACATTGTTCTATAAACAGGACTTACATTGGTGAAAATAAAGACAAAGATCCCTCAAGAAGTTTCTGTACTAATAGGGAAATGTATAATAAACAAGTAAGTCATTATGTAATATAATTTCAAATAAAAAGTGCTATAAAGAAAATAAAGCAAAGTAAAGAAATAGGCAGAGTATGCTGTGTGCTTAGGTGAATGCCTGGGTAGAAATGGCATGAGAGGCCAATGCTGATTGTTTCTGGATAGTATTACAGTTGATTCTTATATTTTCCTTATTTTAAAAATTTTCCAGGGCTGGAGTAGTAGCTTAGCAGTAGAGTGATTGCCTGGCATGCATGATGACCTGGGTTTAAACCCCAGTACCACAAACACAACTAAGTGTCTGATAAACAAAAGCCAGATGAAAAAATAAATAAAATTGATTTTCTCGTTCTCTTTCTCTTTAAAAAAATTTCCCCCATTGTGTGTATATGTATGGTTGACTTTAATCAGGAAAATAATAGTATTTATTTTAAAAAAGAAAGAAATTATTTTGTGTCCTAAAATAAATTTAGAGTGAATAATTGGAGTCTACATAAGGAACTAGACTTAAAAGGATATTTAAGCCTATATTTGTAAAATGACTCTTTTTTTGGTATCTATTTTTCAGTTCATGATTGGATGTTCAGTTCATCTATTTTCCTGTTTACTTAATTTTGGCATTAATTTCAAGTTGATTCTCAGCATCTAAGAAAACAGTCCATTAGTCTTTTTTGCTTTATTTATTTATTTATTTATTTGCCATTATCAACTGTTGCTATGTAGTTATTTCCATGTTTTACTTCCTGATTGGTATATTCTTTTACATTTTCATGGATCATATATACTCATGTATAATGTCAGGGGCATGTTCAGAGAAATGTGTCTTTAGTTGATTTCATTGTGTGAAAATCACAGTGTGAATTTACAGAAGTTAAGATAGCACAACATCGTTAGGTGACAGTCTTATGGGACCACCATCACATATGTTCATTGTTGACCAAAATGTCATTGTGCAGCACATATTTTATTTCTGTGTTTTTCCCTTACAATCTCAACAAGGGGTTAGGGATTTAGCTCAGTGGCAGAGTGCTTGCCTAGCATGCACAAGGCCCCAAGTTTGATTCTTAGCCCTGAAAAAAAAAAAAGTATCTTAACAATGCCATTAAAAACATTGGTATCTTTATTTGCAATTGATTGAATGCTAAATTATAAATCTATCTCTTTTCAGTAACAATTTAATATTTATCAATTAACTTTAAAAAACAAAAGGTAGGCATCAATGTGTGTCTATTTGTGGTAACCCATTTTAGATATAGTCAATATGGTTGTCTTTTTCAAGCATTGTCTGTTGTGACTCTCAAAATGCATTTTCTTTTGTGCCTCAGTTATTCTCAGAGGTTTGATTTTTTGACAATTTTTTACCTACCTTGGATTTGACAGTATTACAAAACTGACTCCAGGAAACTGTTGGAAAAAGGTGACTGGACACTTTCTAATAAACTGGGGAAGAAATCAGGTCCTAGAGACTGATATTTTATATTATATGGAATATGCTCAGATCTTCTATGAAGTTGGTATTTTTCCAGAAGAGTCCTGTTTACAGGTCTGACTGATTAATTAATCCAATAAAAGGGAGGATTAATTCTCAGATAACATCCTTGTATAAACCAAGTTTATTGTTATGTTATAATGCTAATAATGAATTAAAGCTGGCCATTTGTGTCAATGAAAACAATTTCAACACATTTTCGGGGACAGGGGTAAAATAGCAGAAATAGATCCCTCCATATAATTGGGAAAAATCTAAAAAATCAGTGAAATGTTTCTTATCACTTAGTCAGTTGTTTACCTCAAATCTGAATGATTTTCTATCCGATCAGCTGTGTGAAGTGGGAATCTGCCCATCAGAAAGAATCTGTAAATCTAGTTGAGCTCTGCATTCACTTTGTTGGATTTCAGCAACTTTAGAATCTTCCTGGTTGTTATTGTTCAAGGCTTGGAGATACGAGCAGAAACTTGATTGCCTTCTGTCAGGTTGCCAGAACTATATTCATGAGTGTTTTGAAATTGTAAGTGGTTAGAATGGTAGCAAGTTGTCATTTATAAAGTTTATATGTCCTCCTACTTGTCTGTTTCATCCCTGATATTGATTTGTGATTTATTTGTATTTTTGAAGGCAGGACTCAATATTTTTTTCTCAATAAATTCTACGTAAGACTACTATAACTTCCTTAAGATTATTCCATATCTGTCACCCATACACGCACACACACAAAAACCCCTCAATTAGTATTATTAGGATATTGCCTTCCCTAGACCATTTATATTTGTTTTTTTCTTGTTTCTTTTTTTTTTTCAAGAGAGAGACAGTGAAAGGGGGGAGGGAATCAATTTTATTTAGTTTATCACGTGGCTTTCGTTGCTCTGACCTTTTGTTGTGTATGTAGGGTGCTAGGGCTTGAACCCACATCCTTGCACATGCCAGGCAAGCGCTGTAACCACTGAACCACTGCTCTAGCCCCCAACCATTTATATTTATATTGATTTCTCCACCCTCTCCCCAGAGAGCATTTTGTAGGAAACCAGCATTTATCAAGATAAATATAGAAATTAGAAGAGAGTACCCCCTTAAGATCCATCAGGGTCCTGTAACTACTGTGTTTTACCAGAACTTTATGGAAAATCTGGTAGGGAAATGTAGGTACAAACACTTATTGCCCATTTGTACCTTTTGTGGAGAAAATGTCTATTCAAGTGCTTTGGGTTGTCTTTTATTGTCATTTTATATATTCATTATATATTCTAGATATTAGTCCCTTGTTAGAGAGTTGACTTACGTATATTTTACCCATCCTGTGGGTTGTCATTTCATTTTATTAATGGTATCATTTGCAGCACAAAAATTTTAATTTTGGTGTGGTTCAATTTATTGAGAAGAACGAGACTTCCAACTTTGTTCAAGAATGTTTTGTTATTATGGGCCCCTTACATTTCCATGTGATTTTTTATGATTTGCTTGTTAATTTCTGTAAAAGAAATAAAAAAGCCCATTGAAATTTTGGTAAGGTTAGCTCTACTCTATAGATCAATTTGGGAAATATGTTCTTTTTGTTTTTTGTTTTTTTAAAATGAGGGTCTCACTTTGTTAACCTGACTGGTCTCAAACTCCTGGGCTGATTCCTCAGCCTCTGGAGTGCTGGGAGTTCAAGTGTGTGTCTCCACACCCTCCCATCTTAACAATATTTTCTTCTGATTCATGAATGTGGAATGTCTTTTCATGTATTTGGATCTTTATTTTCTTTCAACAATGTTTTATAGTTTTCAGTGTACAGTCTGAAACATTTAATATTGTTTGAATATGCTGTCCTAAAGTCTAGGATTTTATTGCAATTTGCAATTACATTGTTTTTACCTGTGATAGCTACTTAGAGTGGGGTTTTTTTGTTTGTTTGTTTTTGTTTTTGCTTTCTCTTTAGGAGCGTGACAATGAAGAAGTGGCATCTGTTATAACAGATAAGAAAGGGAGAGAAAATTTGTTTGGGGGAGACAAGCAGGATCTGTTTTCTGAAGACAAAAATAAGCCTTTTAGCAGAGTTCAGGTAAAACAATAAGAGTAAGTAAACTAATTGTGATTTGGATTAGGGATTGCCAGTGTCGTTGTACTAGTTTGGGATTGTAGAGTTAGGTTCTTTTAAGTTGAGCAAAGACTATGATTTCACATTTTATTCTAGTAATTTGTTGAATACTGTTGCCATTTTAAGATCATTTTAGGGATATCATGGAAAACTAGGAGTATTGCTATTGTATAACATTCTATATTTGTTTATGTTCACTTTTAGAAAGTAAAATTCAAAAATCCATTATTTGTTGTGATGGAAGAGAAAGAACAAAATCAGTCACATTTTCAGGGTTCTGAAGCCCAGGATTATCTTCCAGAAACCAAAGGTGATCTTCCAGAAACCCAGGGTGATTTGGTAGAAGTTCAGAGTGTTGAACCTGAAACTCAGAGTGTTGAACCTGAAACTCAGAGTGTTGAGCCTGAAACTCAATGTGTTGAGCCTGAAACTCAGAGTATTGAGCCCAATGTCCAGGCTGTTGATCTGGAGGTTCAAGCTGTTGAGCCAGAATGCCAGGCCATTGAACCGGAAGTGCAGGTTATTAAAACAGAAACTCAGAGTATTATGATAAAAGCTAATAGCACTGAGCTAGAAGATGGGGATATTGAGTTGAAAGCAAAGAATTTTTTATCTGAAAACCAGGCCTTTCCGCCCAAATGTCAGAACCAGGATTCTGTACCCAAAGTCCAGGGTGTTCTACGAAAAGACTCTTGTATTTTCCCTAAAGATCAGAATATTCTCCCCAACTATCAGGACCAGAATTTTCCATCCCCAAATCAGGCTTTTCTACTCAAAGACCAGCATTTTCTGCCTAAATGTCAGGATCAGGATTTTCTACTCAGAGACCAATGTGCCTTCTTCAAAGACCAGAATATTTCACCTAAATATCAGGATCAGAATTTTCTGCATAAAGACCAGGATTTTCTACCCAGAGACCAGCGTATCCTTTCCAAAGACCAGAATATTCTACCCAAATATCAGGACCAAGATTTTCTACCTGATAAAGACAATGATTTTCTACCCAGAAACCAGCATGTACTCCCTGAAGACCAGAATATTCTTCACAAATGTCAGAACCACGATTTTCGACCTGATGACCAGGATTTGCTATGCAGAGACCAGTGTATTCTCAAAAACCAGAATATTCTATTCAAATGCCAGGACCTAGATTTTCTCCCTGAAGATCGCCATATTCTCTTCAAAGATGAGAAAATTCTACGCAAATGTAAGGAGCAGGATTTTCCAGTCAAAGATCAGGTAAAATAGAATGGAAAGGAGAGATAACAAGAATAAATAAGCTATTTAGTTTTTGGAGTGGTGTTTGCAAGGATTAAATTGCAACTGATTTGGAGATCCATAGTTGGAGAGTGTAATTTCCTCATTTTCTCAAAGCTCCAGTGTTCATACTTAGCATTAAAGTATTAGCATATTATCCCTATCTGGACAATTTACTTTTTTGTTTTTAATCTTCATTAGGAAAAATCTTTCTGGCAGCCTTCATCAGCTTTGACAGTTGAAAGATGGAAAAAGGAGTGGCCCACAAGCATGGAACCATATCTTTCATACAGGTTCCAAGGCCAGCCCTCTACTGGAGATCATTTAGAGCAAAAGGAAGAAGAGGATCAACAGGAAGTAAATTACTTAGGGTTGTGGTTGAGCTTTTATAGAATCGTTTTTTGTTTTATTATCTAAAATGCCCAGTTATATTCTGAACTCAGTGAACTCCAGAGTTCTCACTGAAGCCTAAAGTCTAAGTTAACCTATTATTCTTAACTGAACAACTGATATTTTCTGTTTGTTCTTTTTTTAGAAAGCAAATTTGAAACAGCCAACATCAATTTCAATAGGTAGGCAAGGGAGAGAGGAGCTTCCTATGGATTTCATCCATCAGGATCTTCTATGTAGGCATCATCAGGCCTCCATCAGGGGCAAGGTAGAATGGAAAAAAACAACAGAGACCAGCAGGAACTGCATGTTTAGGGTTTACCTTGGAGCTTCAAAGGTTGTTCTCAGTTTAGAACTGACAAAAAGCATGGTTTTGTGTTTTATTCCATAATATTTCATATTACCCTGAGTTAAAAAAAATTATCCAAAGGCTTTCATGTTACTCTTGCTGGACATTTTACAGGTTGTTTTTTTCTTTTTTCTTTTAGAAAGTACATTTTCAGGAGCCGTTTTTTGATATGACAGATGAGGAAGAGAGAGAAGAGTTTCTTCAGGCAGGTTATCAGTATCTGCCTGCAAAAACCCAGTTCCAGGACTTCATCAGAGAGCAGGTAGAAGGGAATGAAATAGAGATAAAGAAATGGGAAATAAAGTAGTTGGGTTTTACAAATGCAGAACACCTGGTAATTTAAAGCATAAAATCAGAGACTTTGGAGCTGTAAGAATATAATATCTTTGCTTTCATCCCACATTAGAGGGATGGTAAAATCCTACAAGAACAGCACCTCTGCTTCAAGGATAGACATAGGGTGTTAAACCCTAAACAGATTTCTGCTGGTCTCTTTTTTCCCATTCTGCCTTGCAGCTAATGATTAAAAAAAAAAAAAAAAAAAAAACACCTGGTCTAGTATACTATGTAAATCAAATCGGTCTGTCATTCAAAAGACTAATACAGGGGGAGGGCTTAGGAAAATCACCTAGGAGACTGGAGGAACCGAATATAGGGGAAATCATCTCCAAAGGTGATGTCTAACCTCCACGAGATATCCATTTAACTCAGCGGTTTTTCTGGGGGAAACAGCAACATGGGGAACCCAAGCTGGGCATCCATGACATGGCATTAGCCCTAGATAACTAAGTATATATTCATTTGTTCTGGAATATTTGAAAATGTTTCCCCCTCAATTGTAACTATATATCATCTAATAAATAATTTTAAAAAAGGAAAAAAAAGACTAATACATCAGACTCTCTTAATTTACTAGGATTATTCTCTAGCTCTTGCTGAATCCCACAGTATTATCACAAGCATACTGTCCCTATATGAACATTGTACGAATAACTATCGGATCCTAAACTACTTTAACATTTGATGGGTTTGTCAGACTCTTTTCTCTTTGGTTTGAGATTAAGAATTAAAGTCTACAGAGTTGGATTAAAAAAGTAATATCCTATTCTAACCAGAAGATCAACAGGATATTCTTACCTGATACTGTTTCCCTGGAGTTGTCACTGAAGCCTGTAAGATTATGACTAGCATATCATCCTGTTTAGATAATTTTTTCTTGTTTTTGTTGTTTCTTTAGAACATGTTTCTCAAGTGACCCTCATCTTTAGTGAGAGAAGAGAGAGTAAGAGAGGAATTGCCTCTGCAGTATCATTTGTATGTTCTACCTAAGATCCAGGACCAAGCCTCCCCTGGAAAACAGGTGGAGCTGCATACAGAAGAAGGGCTATCACAATCTAAAAGAGTTACTTAATATTGGACTGAAGTTATCAAGCTAGCTTGTATGTAAAATACATAGACTTAGAGTTAAGCTCAGAGTAAAACATCTTTAGTTATATCAAAAAATGCCAGAATAATCTACAGTTTTCTTTAAAATACTCCTAGGAAAAGCTGGAAAAGAGAGATAAAAAAGTAAAATGTTGTTAATTGTTAAAGTTGAGTGATGGGTACCTTGGTATTCATTATATTGATTTTTTTTCTACTTTGATGTTTGTTTGGAATTTTTTATGGTAAACACATGTACACACAGATCCCCTAACTGTTCTGTTATCTTCATGTAGTGTCATTACTCTGGGATTGTCACTGAAGTCTGTAATGTAACTAACCCATCATTTCTGTTTAGACAATCAGTGTTTTGTTTGGTTGTTCATTTAGAAAAGGTATGTTAAGTGGCTGGAGTGGTGTCTCAGCAGTTATGGCACTTGCCTGGCATGTGCAAGGATACAGGTTCCAACCCCAGTATCATGTACACAATGAATTATCAGAGCAATGAAATCCACATGAAAAACTAAATAAAATTGATTCATTGTGTCTGTCTGACTCTCTCTCTCTCTTTCTCTCTTTCTCTCTCTCTCTCTCTCTCTCTCTCTCTCATTCTCACTGTCCTCTCTTTTAAAAGAAAAAGAAAAAAAGTATATTAAGCAACTTGCACCTTTGGAGAAAAGGGAGATTGGGAGAGGAGTTGCTATTGGAGTTTCATCCATATATTTCACCCAGTATTAGAGACCTAGCCTTTCCTGGAGAACAATTAGAGTCAAATACAGTGAGGAGTAGGTAGCGGAGAGTAAATTGTTTAGGTTTGAACTCAGGGTAGTAACTGCTTCAGGGATTTAGTGTTAAGATCAGTAATAAAGGGGAAAGAATATAATGTCCTCTTATTTTAGATATATCAGACCATTCTCAATGTTTGAAACTTACTTTAGGCTTCTTCACTGACGCTTTTGTTATCACCATAGCATGGTACTCCTGCTTGGGTAATTTATGTCAATGTTTATGTTGTCTTTTAGCACAATAACTATGGGCAGGCATCATGTGATATGACAGTTGAGAGATGGAGAAGAGAATTGCTTCCAGAGTGCCACAGATATATCCAGGATCCTGGTTCTGCCAGAGAACAGGTACAGCACAGTATTATAAAGAGTAAAAAGCAGAAAGCAAATTAGAATTTTAGTTTGGCTTGTCAGAGCTATGTTACTAACAAGGATAATGGTAGTGGTATCTCTTATTAATATTAGCAACATTATTATAAATAAAAACTTATATTCACAGAGCATTAAGTTAGCCAAAATGGTTTTAGAAGTTTGTATGCATTATTTAATTCTTGTAGCACCTCTGGGAGATGGATACTAATATTATCCTTGTTCTAGAGATGCAATTTAATGTTGCTTTGTGGATATAGTTAAAACTCTTAAGAGTGATAAGAAGTATAATATCTGCTTTTATGCCATAATATATGAGAACATTCTGACCAATTTAGATTACTTCAGGCTATCACAGAAGCCTACATTACTGGCACTACTATTATATCACTGCTCACACAATTTGATAAGTGTTGTTGTCTTTTAGGGCTTATACTTTAGGCAGCAGCCATATATTGAAACAGCTGAAAGATGGCGGGAGAATTTGCTTCGGGATGACTATCAGCATCTTCCACTCAGGCATCAGAGAGACACTTGCAGCAAACAGCAGGTAGAGGAACCACAGGTAGAGCGGAATTTGGATGCTGTTATAGGCACCTTCCAGGCTGGGAGGGGAAGACTGATTTAAAAAAGCAGATTATCCTGATTTTTCATAGTATACAAAAACTACCTTAAGATTATTTTAGAGATTTTATTGAAACCTAGGATACCATTATGAGCACTTTGTGCTTATTGGAAAAAACTGTATTTTACATTTATATTTATAAAAGGTATATTTCTGGTGACCATTGTCTTTTATGTTTGAAAAGGGAAGAAATGAGTAGGTTTTTTTTTTGCAGGGTGGGGGGTGAGTTGTCCTGCTCTTCCATGTAATGGCCAGAACTAGATTTGTGTCAGTAAGTTGGAAGAGCAAATGACAGGATTACTAAGAAATAAATTAGTCAAGTTTGGGCTGGAACTTATTAGGATTATGTTGTCTAAACTTTAGGAGTATTGAGTTAAGATTTTTAGTTTTTCAAGTCTTTTGTTTTTCTAGCTTTCTGCTAAGATTTTTCCATGGCTTAACTGAAGTCTAGCTTATTCCCATTAAATTTTTACCGCTCCCGATAATTTCTGGTTTGTGCTTTTATGTTATTTTAGAAACAAAGGCTTCAGGTAACCAGTAATGTTAGGCTACATGAAAGAAACAAAGATTTCCTCTTGTCCCTTTTAAGAGAGCAAGAATGAAGGCAACACCATGGCATATACCTATAACTCCTACAGAAGCCTGAGGCAGGAGGATCACAAGTTTTAGGCCAGTCTGGGCAACTTAGCAAGATCCTGTCTCTAAATAAAAGTGACTAGGGATGTAACTCTGTGGTAGAGCTCCTCTGAGTTCAACATCTAGTACCAAAAAGAAGAAAAGGAAAAAAAAAAAGAGAGAGAGAGAGAGAGAGAGGGAGAGCAGAATGAAAAGGAAGCAGGGAGGCAGAAATTAAAATTTGGGCTGAGGTTTCATGACTGAATTACAGTTCTTTTGTGGGTTTTAGTTTGGGTTTATAAGGTTGGCCTAAAGGTGCACTGTCATGTTTTATTCAACATTGTCATTTATATAGCCTGAACTGTGCCAGGCTCCTTTCTACTTCAGGTTTTTTGTTGCACATGTTTTTACTCTGCGTGGAGAGTCCTCCCATTTTCCTTCACAGAGCTGATGCCTTCTTATCCTTTAGGCTTAAGTTTAAATGATGCCTCCTTGAAAGAGGTTGTCCTGAGCACCTTATCAAAAATAGATTCCCCTCTTCAGTTTTTCTCTATCTTTGCATTGTTTCCTTATCAGTGCAAAACAACTTGCAGTTATTTATTTATTTATATATATGTTCTTACCATCTAGAGATTTCTTACTAGTTCGTAGACTTCATCAAAGTTAGACCACATCTATTTTTTTTAACCATTAAATAAATAACATTTGGCACAGTGCCTGCCTGGTACTAGTAGTCTCTGGTAAATATGTTTTGAATGAATTAGTGGTTCAAATATTTGTTGAGGACCTGTTAGGTGTTAGCCATTTTTTAAGTACTAAACAACAAAGATGCAGCTGCGAAGAAGATACAGCACTCTAAGACAATATCAAGAAGAGAGACCAACACATAAACAGATAGTTATGAAGCAACATAATAGAGATAGAGGATGTATAGGGCACTCATAAAGCAAGTGAGAAGGGTTTCCACTCCTGACCGTTCAATTCAGGGTATGGCTTTGGAAGTGTGAACCTGCTCTTCTTGTCATGCCATACAAACCCTGAAAATTGCCAGCCCTGAACAGTCCTTTCTGCTTTTGCATTCCCAAATAATCCAACTTTATTGGAGAATACACTTTAATAGTATAGATTAATATTGTGTTCATTCATAGGGTTTCTGTTCTCAGCTGGGTTCCCAGGACTGCTTATATTTTTCTTACTTCTTCCCTGCTAGCTTCCTTTCCAGTGCCACACTGTCTGTTTTAAACCTTATACACTCCTGAAGCTTCCTGTTATACTCCTATACTCTCAGACATTCTAAAGAAAATAGAAGAAACCATATCATAAATGCCGTAACCATTTACCTTTTTTTTTTTTTTTTTTGGTCTTTATTACCTAATACTATCTCAGGGGAAAAATTGTCACTTTTGGGGTTCCTATACTGGATTCTCTTGCTTTTCTTCTTAGGGCCTTGCTCTGTTAAGTATCTGGTATCATGAGTGTATCTTCAAACTCTTTCCCTTTTTTAGCTCTTCCCTCTTAAATATTCTCTGTTCTACTAAGAAAAGATAATTCTCTCTTGAGTTGTATAGACAATGATTTTGAACATACATAATTCCTTCATGATTCTTCTGTTTTTTGCTTTTTGCGGGGGAGCTGAGGATCAAACTTAGAGCCACAGAACTGCTAGGCAAGCATTCTACCACTGAGCTACATCTCCAGCCTACATACAACTCTTCTGTTTTTGATCTGTGATCATGTTGTAAATAAAATTTTATGTGACCACTGCCAATTTTTTGAAAGAATAAAGCATATTTACTATCCATTGATTTCTCAGTTTACTATAATCTGACATCTGTCCCCTCAAATACTCTTGAACTGTTTTAACAAGATCTCTAGGATCTTCCTCATTAATAAAATAATTGAAAATTTTCACTTTTTATGTTATTGATTTCTCTATAGTTTTTGAAACTGTTGACTGCTTCTTTCTTCTTGTAACTTTTCCTCCTTGTTTTCTTGAAACACCGGTCTCCAGATAAATTACATACATACTTTCTGAGCCTTCTCTGCTTGAGTTTCTTTCAGTTGATGTCTTTAGGCTGTGTTCTATTCTTCTCATCCCTTAACATTCTCTCTTGCAGTAATATTTTACTTCTCTGACTTCAGCTACTCCTTGTTATGATTTTGAAATCTGTCTTTTGGCAGATCTTTCTCTAAAACTCTAGTCTTCCAACTATCTGCAGATCATCTTAACTCTGATATTCCACATGTATGTCAAGCTGAAAGTGTTCAAAACTGAACACATCACCTATTCCAAAGCAGTTTCTTTACCTACTTAATCACACAGGCCCAGAATCCTAGATATTATCTTTATATTCTCTCTCTGACTCAGTCAAACACATAGAAGCATAGATAGTAAAAAGATTGAAGTTATATTTCACTATTCCATTTCCTCAGCTCTCCCCCTCCCCGGACATATCGACTCTCAACACTTTGAAGTTCATTTGTCTAGACCATTTTCTTTGCATGCACATACATATGTGTGTGTCATATGCTTGTTGATTCCTTTGACATAGTTTCAATGTTGTCTGCAAGTTACTTGGTATTCCACATGTTCCTTGTTTCTATAAATTTGATGTGAGTGGTGGTGTTCTTTGATATTTTTCTCTTACTCTTCTTTTCCAGCAAGATTGACTTTATTGGTTAATTATCTGGGGAGTGAGGCATAGGGGAGTGAAAGTGACACAAATAGTGAAAAACAGACTTGCTCATGGTAAAAGCAAGTTAACCCATTTATTGGCTTTAGGTTTACAAATACTTGTTCACTACTTTAAATTCTTTTTGGTATATAACCAGATATGAAATTGCTTGATCGTGTAAAGATTTCTATTTTTTTTTTTTGAGGAACTGCCATGCTGTTTTGCATAGTAACCACATTATTTTACATTTCTACTAGCATTGTACAAAGGTCCCTTTCTAATTTCTCTGTGTCTTCACCAATACTTGTTATTTTCTGGAGTTTTTTTTCTTTTATCATTTTGCACTAAAGAGCCATCCCAACGGAGGAGAATTGACTTCTCATTGTGATTTTGATTTATATTTTTCTAATGATTAGCAAAGTTGAGCATCTTTTCACATGTCTATTGCTTTATACATTTTTTTTTAAAGAGAGAGGGACAGTGAGAGAGACAGAGAAAGAGAGAAACAACTTTATTTCGTTTTTCACATGACTTTAGTTGTTCCAACACTTAGTTGTGTACGTGGTGCTGGGATTTGAACCTGGGTCCTCGTGCTTGCCAGGCAAGCACCGAAACTGCTGAGCCATCGCTCCAGCCCCCATCTTTTTTTTTTTAAGAGAGAGAGATAGAGAAAGAGAGAATCAATTTTATTTGTTTTTTCATGTAACTTTTCTTGCTCCAACACTTTGTTGTGTTCATGGTGCTGAGGTTTGAACCTGTATCCATGCACATGCCAGGCAAGTGCCGAAACTGCAGAGCCACCGCTCCAGCCATTTGTACATCTTCTTTAGAGAAATTCTATTCAGGTTCCTTGCTTGCTTGCTTACTTATTCATTTATTTATTTCCCAGTACTGGAGATTGAATCCAGGGTACTCTACCACTGAGCTACATTCCTATCTTTTATTTTCTATTTTGAGACAGGATCTGGCTAAGTTGCTCAGGTTGGTCTAAAACTTGTAATCCTCCTGCCTCAGCCTTATGAGTGCTTATAGTTGTGTATTCTGGATGTTAACCCTGTAAGAGATATATAGTTTACAAATATTTTCTCTCATGTCCAGTGTTGCCTTTTCACTCTGTTGATAGTATCCATCAATGTACAAAAGTTTTGAATTTTGGTGTAGTCCAATTTATCTGTTTTTTCTTTTGTTACCAGTGTCTTTGATGTTTTATTCAAGAGATTATCAAATCCAATGCATAAAGCTTTTCTCCTGTGATTCCTTTTCAGTTTTACAGTTTCAGCTCTTAAGTTTGGGTCTTTGATCCATTTTGAGTTAATTTTTGTGTATGGTGTATGGTAAGTGCCCAAATTCACTTTTTTTTAAGAGGGAGGGAGAGAAAGAGAGAAACAATTTTTTTATTTAGTTTTTCATGCGGCTTTCGTTGCTCCAGGCCATAACTGCTGAGCCACCGCTCCAGCCCCCAACTTCATTCCTTGATATGTGAATATCTGTTTTCAGTGTCACTTTTAGAAGAGATTGTCCTTTGCCCCATTGAATGGTCTTGATTCACTTGTCCAGAACATTTGACCATATGTGACAATGTTTATTTATGGGCTTTCAATTCTATTTCATTGGTTTGTTCTTCTGTTTAATACAAGTACCACCATGTCTTGACTAATGTAACTTTGTAATAAGTTTGGAAATTGGAAGTTGTGGAATCTGCACCTTTATTCTTTTTCATTTTTTCTTTTTTATTATTCATTTCATTTTTCTTTTTTATTATTTGGTTATTTGGAGATTGTTGAGATCTTATATTAATTTGAAGAAGTATTTTCCTATCTACAAAAAAAAGTCATTGGAATTTTGTTAGGGATTGCATTAAATCTATAGAAAGCTCAGAAAATTATATCCAGTAGTATGACATTTCAGGCCTTAGAAGTAAACCTTAAAAAGCAAGTCTTTAACTTTTTCTGTCCCCTGTCTCCTGTTTTCCTTCCTGCTCCCCCAGGCAAACCATAGAAACTGAAATTTCTCTTTCTCAAGGCAGGTCACAGAAATTAGAACTGCCTTTTCCCAAAGCAGGCCAGAAAGCCTAAAATTATTACTTTAATCTTTCCCTGTCTTTCTGTCTTAGAGCTAATGATAAAGAAATTCTCTGTTCCACCTTGACTTATAGTAAATCATAAGACTTCCATTTCGGAAGGGCTTCTGCCCTATACCCAAGAGGATAAAAATATTGCATAGAATAAGCAAGAAGAATCTGATCAGACAGGCCTTTCTGGGTTTCTCCACTCAGTCTGTTAATATTAGATCATAGTCTTTGTCTAATCATTTCTACATATCTGTCCATATTTCATTGAATCTAAGCATACAAATGGATGGTTCACCCTTGGTCTGTGAGTCTTCATTCTGAAGACTCTTGTGCATATAAAACTTTGATGAAATACGTTTTTTTATGCTTTTCTCTTCTTAATCTGTCTTGTTAGAGGTTTCAGCCATGACCCTTATGACAAGTGAGGAGAGTTATCACCTCTTTCCTCCCTCCCTTACAACATAACAATGGTAAATCTTCTGATCTGTGAAAACGAGTCGTCTTCTTTCAGCAATGTTTTCTAGTTTTTAGTGTCGAAGTCTTTTGCCTCATTGGTTAAGTTTATTGCTAAATTTTTTATTTTATCTTTTTAATGGTTCTAGGAATTGAATCCAGGGGTGCTCTATAACTCCAGCCCTATTCAGTTTTTATTTTGAGACAGGATCTTGCTAATGTCTTGCAGAGGCTGGCTACAAACTCACAATCCTCCTGCTTCAGTCTCCTGAGTAGAGAGATTTTGGGTTTTAGAGGACTGACTTCTACTTGGAGGACTCATGGATGGGCTAACTCACAAAAGGACAGAGGCTTTGTTTCATTTATAGCCAGGTCCAAGTCCAGGCTCCATCACTTTCTTTGTATGAATTATTTAACATCTCATGTTTCAGTTTCATCTCCTGAGTGGAAGTAACAACACTGAATATATAAATGATTAAATTTGTGAATACAGAGTGTGTGGCACAGAGTAAGTGATCATTGTTTCTGTATTCCCAAACCTAGAACTCCTTACCTTGTTTGGTCTGTTATTGGGAATTGAAAGAAGAAAAAGTCAGGTGAACGAGTGAATGATGGGGAGTAGTCCAGTAGAGAGAACTCTAAAGGGACAGTTAATTACATAATTACATAATTAATTACATAATTAATCCCAGGAGAGATTATAGATAGTGTCTTCCCATAGGCATTTTCTGTTCTTGGCTTCTTGACTTCTCTGCTTCCTAGTCCTCTTCTACCTCATTGCTGGAGCCTGTTTCTCTCTTGAGCTCTTCTACCTCTGCTCCACTTCTTAGCATGTCCAATAAATTAGTCCCCTAAATTTTTTATTCTCTTTGATGTTATTATAAATGGTGTTGTCTTAGTTTTTTTCTTGGATTGTTCATTGTTAATGTATAGAGCCAACTGATTTTTTTTTTTTTATTTTTGTGGTCCTTGGGATCTAATCCAGGGTCTCACTCATGATAGGCAAGCACTGTGCCAATGAGCTAGATCCCTAGCCCCATATAACTGATTTTTGAATTGATTTTATATCCTATAAATTTGCTGAATTTGTTTACTACTTCTAACAGTTCTTTTTTGGAATCTTTAGGGTTTTTATAGGTACATTCTCACTACTACCCAACTTTTTATCAGATGATTAATATACATAACTTTGTTTTCTGAGAATTTCTGTTTAAAGACACCTTACAAAATATATATGGTTGATCTATTAACTTTGATCTCAGCAAGTAGCACTGTAACTCATGCCTGAATGAAGCTTATCTAGCACACGTTTTCTGTGTAAGGCATATCACAGCCTTTGTTTGGTGCTGTGGTTTTAGTTCACATCATAGCCTTTGTGTGCTTAGGAATAATAATATGTCAGCACCTTCTTAAACAGTGAAATCACCAATAAAAAAGCCCCAAAATGCAAAATAACTTGGTATTAAGTAGACTATAAAAAGGACACAAGTGGCCTGAGCATGTAGCTCAGTGGTAGAGTACTTGCTTATTAGCATGAGCAAGACCTTGGGTTTGATCCTTAGCAAGAACAAACAAACAAGTTGCTTGTTTACAATATGAAAACTGAAAAAGGCACAACACCTCCTGCTGGACCTTAGTTGGCAGTGTGGGTTACTCAGATTTTCATGGCTGTGTGCATGTCTGCAAAGGTGCACAAGCATTATGAGCATTGGTATTTCATACAAACTTCAATCAATAGGTAAAATCACAAATGTAGAATATGCAAATGAAGATTAACTAATTCATACACCATACAATTGACCTATTTAAAGTGTACAATTCAGTGTTTTTAGTATATCCACAGAGTTGTGTAAACATCACTACAATCAATATGAGGGCATTTTCTTATTTCTTTGGTAGTAGGGATTGAACCTAGGAGCTCTTTACCCTTGAGCTGCAATCCCAGGCCTTCTTGGTTTTTATTTTGAGACAGCGTCTTGCTGAATTTCTGAGGCTGGACTCTACTTTTGTACTCTTGCTGCCTTAGCCTCCTGAGTCCCTGGGATTATGGGCATGCACCACAGCACTCAGCAATTTGAGAACATTTTCATCACCTCCAGAGAGTCCTATTCCCAGTATCAGCTACTGCCCTTTTCCTTTAACCCTTACCTCTAGTGCTAAGCAGCTATTAAACCATTCTTTTTCCATACATTTCCCTAATGTTTTCAAAGTTCATTGATGCTTTATCACCTAGCAGGACTTCATTCTTACTAATTTCTTAATTATTCCATTTTATGAATGTAGCACATTTTATTTGTGCATTCACTAATGAACATTTGGCTTGTTTCTACTTCTCAACTTGTGAATAATGTTGCTATGAACATTTGTGTACATGTTTTTCTATGGACTTATTTTTCATTTTTTTTTGGAATATATACTTCATAATAGATTTGCCAGGACAAATGATAATTCTGTGCTCAATCTTTTGTGGAACTATCCAACTAATTTCCAAAGTGGCTGCAACATTTTTCATTTCCATCAGCAGTTCAGCAGTGAATGAAGGTTCACCAATACTTTTTGTAGGTGTGTGTGTATGTGCACATGTGCATGCACATGTGCATGTGTTCTGGGGATTGAACCCAGGATGTCTTGCTGCCAGAAAAATACTCTACCATTGATATACAGCCCAGCCCCCATATCTTCATTTTAAATTATTTTTCATCTAAGTAGGCGTGAAGTACTGTCTGACTGTACTTTCAATTTACGTTTTCCTAAGGGCTAATGGCATTGAGCACCTTTTCTTGTGCTTATTGATCATTTGTATATCTTTGGAGTGCTGCTATTAGATCCCGTGCCCATTTTTGTAATTGGGTTATTTGTGTTCTGATGATTGAGTTTCGAGAGTTTTAAAAAATGTTTTATTAATACCTTATAATTATACATAAGAGTGGAGTTCATAGTGACATGTGCATAGTTGGACATAACATAATTTGCTCCATTTCTTTCCCCAGTACCTCCCTTTTCCCTTCTTTCTTCCCTCCCCTTGATTCCCCTACCTCTCCTCTACTGGTTTCTTTCCTGCTTATTTCCTTTTTTAATTGATGCATCATAATTATACATAAAAGTGGGATTCATTGTGATATATTTATACAGGCATAATTCAGTCATTTTAATTCCCCAGTTCCTCCCTTTTGTCTCCCTTCCTCTCTCCTATCTCTTTCCTTTATTCTACATTTTCAGAGTTCTTAATATGTTCTATATACAGGTCCTTTTTCAGATCTAAGTTTTGCAAATGATTTTTACCAATTTTCAGATTGCCTTTTCACTTTTTAAGATGGTTTCTTCGCAGCACAATTTTTTTTTTTTGGTCTAAATGATCTGCTTTTGCAGTTTATACTTTTGATTTCATATCTAAGAAACTATAACCTAATCTGGGGTCCTGGATAACTCCTGTGTTCTTCTAAGAATTTTTTTAGTTCTTATATTTAGGTCTATAATTCTTTGAATTAATTTTTATATATCATATAAGGAAATGGTTCAACCTTATTCTTTTGCATGTGGATAACCAGTGCTTTAGCATCATTTGTTGAAACACATTTGTTGAAAAGACTGTTGTTCTCATTGAATTGTCTCGGTATTTTGTCAAAAATCAGTTGATTATAAATGGAAGGGTTTATTTTTGAACTGTCAATTCTATTCCATTGATGTATGTCTATCCTTATGCCAGTGAAATCTGTCTTGATTACTGTGGCTTTGTAGTGAGATGTTGGGAAGAGTGAGTCCTCCAGTTTTGTTCTACTTTTTCAAGAGTATCTTAGCTATTTTGGGTCTTTTACATTTTCATAGTAATTTTAGGATCATCTTGTGAATTTCTTCAAAGAAGGCAACTGAAATTTTGTTGGTCTGTTTAGGGAGTACTGCCATCTCAGCAATATTTAAATTTTCCAATCCGTGAATATGGATTGGCCTTCTATTTATTCAGGTGTCTTTTAATTTCTTTCAGAAATGTTTTGTAGGTTTTAGAGTAAAAAATTTATATTTCCTTGTTAAATATATACATGTTTGTTTTATTCAATTTTTTGTTGCTGTGACAAATGAACCTGACCAGAACAATTTTAGGAGGAAAAGTTTATTTTAGGGCTCATGGTTTCAGAGGTCTTAGTCCGTGGAAATAGTTTCATTTCTTGGGGCTCTAGGTGAGGCTGTACATCAAGGCTCCAGGGAGCAGGAATCTCAAGGCATCACATTGGGAAGCAGAGCAGAGAAGCTCGACACTAGATACAGAATATGTACCATACCGGATAGGCAGGCCCCCAGTGACCCACCTCCTACAACCACACCCAACCAGCCTACAGTTGTCAATTAATCCCTATCAGGGGATTTACTCACTAATTTTGTTAAAACTTTTATAATCCATTCATTTCACCTCAGCATTCCCAGTTTGTCACATGTGAGCTTTTGGGGGATACCTCACATTCAAACCATAGCACTATTTTACTCTTTTTTGTGAAGAATGTTTTCCTAATTTTGTTTCCAGATTGTTCTTCACAAATATAGAATTCTAATAGATTTTTATATATTGATCTTTTATCCTCTAACCTGTTGAAAGATAAGTTTTAGACTAAAGAGCTTAAAAAATTCAAACTTTATTTCTAAAGATTAGAGCTCATAAGTTGAACCATATAATGTCCAGGTACGTATACCAACTTATATTGCAAGATTTTGCTAGTAAACATGATTGGAAATTAGTCCCAGTATTCTCCAAGCCAAGTCAATTGATTGATGCAATGTTTCCAAACTCTTATTCTGAATTCTTGTCTATCAAGGGAGTTGTATAGATTGAATATGATTATACATTTGAGATATTAAGGGATCTGGTTTTATACCCTGAATTCAATCCTAAGCGTACTTGTAACTGTGATTTCAAGTGACCACTTTAAAAGAACTTTCATTCTGAACATTTTGGTTTTTGTTTTTTTAAAGAGAGAGCACCCATTGTATATGTGGTGCTGGGGTTTGAATCCATATCCTTGTGCATGCCAGGCAAGCGCCGTAACTGCTGAGCCACCTCTCTAGCCCCTTGATTTGTTTTTTGTTTGTTCATGGTTTTCATCTGAACCCTTTTCTTTAGTCATTTACTTTTCTTCTCTCTCTCTCTTTTTTTTTTTTTTTTTTGGTTGGTTGGTTAATTCCTTCTGAAACTGCTTCCTTTCCTTCTCTTTTTGCTTTTAACCTTTTATATTTGTTTTTTGATTTTTTGATCCAATCAAGCTCAAGGTTGGATGAGAAAAGAATCAACAGATAAAAATATCAAAAGAGTTCATAAGGCTAGCTTTTGGTAATTTTGTCACTGTGTAACTGGACTTTCTAACAGGTTTTTAAGGAGTCTCAAACAGGACTGAGCACTGAATTTCAAACTCCACTGGCATTTCAGTCTGGAGTAGATCAAGAGGAAGACAAGAAAGAGGTATGTAATGATATTGCTTTTGAACACTATTATTTCTACAGTGATGGTATATATGAAATTGGAAACAGTTTCTGTGTCTTAACAAAGCTAACACTACAATTCCAAAGAGGTTGCTTGAGTCATTATAATATGTTGAGTTTGTCTTCCACGCTCCTAGAGTACATTTAGAGTACATTTATGTGAAGTCAAAGAGCTGATCCAAGTTAATTTTCTAGCTGTTACTTATTTGCCACTATAACTTATTCAAATGAACATTTTTTTTTAATAAAGAGAGGGACAATGAGAGAGAAAGAGAGAATAATTTTATTAAGTTTTTCACATGGCTTTCATTGCTCGAAGACTTAGTTGTATATGTGGTGCTGGGGTTTGCCAGGCAAGTGCCATAACTATTGAGCCACCTCTCCAGCCCCATCAAATGAACATTTTTTTTAATTTTTTTTTATTTTTGAACAACCATACAAGTTTTTAACAAAATAATATAAAATGTGTATATATTCTGGATATTACAATTACCCCCAGGAATGCCCCCCCCAATTACCCACCCTTATCCCTCCCTTCCCCTTCCCACAATATCTCTAAAAAAGGATTATGTTGTATAGCATTACATCTTATCTGGATTTAACACATGATAATAGACCAACTTTCTCACTGTCCAGGGTCTAGTCCCAACCTTCATAGATGAGTGGAGACAATTGACCATTAGTTCTCTGGGTTAAGCTGATTTTACTCAGCACAATTTCTTCCGTAGCCATTCATTTACCTTCAAAGGCTGCAATATCATTTTTTCTAATTGCTGTGTAAAATTCCATGGTATAAATGTACCACAGTTTTTGGATCCATTCATCTAGTGAGGGACATCTGGGTTGTTTCCATAGCCTAGCAATAGTAAATTGAGCTTCTATGAACATAGATATTACTGTGTCACTATAATGTGCTGATTCTAAATCCCCTGGAAAGATTCCCAGGAGTGGAACAGCAGGGTCGTATGGTGGGCTCATCCCTAGTTTTTTGAG
>PVKS010018134.1:0-40665 GCA_004027875.1 Aplodontia rufa
TCATGCTGGGTGGACCATGGGCTCATGCTGGGTGGACCATGGGCTCATGCTGGGTGGACCATGGATTCATGCTGGCTGGACCATGGGCTCATGCTGGGTGGACCTGCACCGAGCATGGCTTTAGAGCACCTTGGCTGTGCTGTGCTCCATCTGGCCCTGACTGTGGCTTTAAAGCACTGTTTCAATATTAATAATATGGACGAACAAGAGGCTGATTAGCTGTACTTGTTTTGCATTGGCAATTATTTCAAATTGGATGCTGAGCATTTTTAAATTAGATTTACTTACTGTGAGCAAAAGGAAAGATACAGTGTATGATTCGGATGATTTTAGAGTAAAAAATCCATGTAATTATGAAATCAGGATGTTACAGCTGCAAAGATTCACGTGTAAGATGATTACGGATAGCGAACATGTCATGTCGAAAGCCTCCTCAAGCAGAGCTGTGAAGCTGTCCACTTCATTATACAAAGCAGTTCTCTGATGAAGGTTCGGTGGTGTCGGGGGAAACCTTGTATATGCTTGCACATAGAGCTGATCCTGGCCACCCAATCCACACCTCCCATTATGCGAATGAGTTGTGAAAAATAATTTCCCATATCACCGAGGTGTCTCTGCACTAAGTGGATTGCTGGCTCCAGCCCATGGAGAAAAACACAGTGCAGCTACCCGGAGCACGCGCCCAGCGGGGACTGCCCGCGCCGTCCTGCTCCAAGCTTCCTGGGAGCAGCCAGTGTTCCATTCACAGGCAAGCGCCATTCTGCTGCAGTGAAACAAATTTTAATGAGCCCTCAGTGCAATATTGTGTTTTAAGTGGTAGCTTTTAGCTCTTCAAAATTATGTCCACTAATTAGAGGCATATGATCAAGCCAGCTATCTCCCAGCTATAAATTATGATACATATTCATAGTTTTGTGAGTTTTACCTTCTGTGAGAAGCCCTTATGCAAACAGTAATATTTGGTATGTCATTAGCGTATAAAGGCAATTAATTCTCAAAATGATCAATGGGAAGAGTGTCCTTTCCCTTCCATCTGCGGTTTATTTATGTGCTCTCATTAATTATGCCTAATTTTCTGTTGGCACTTCTCTTCCTAATGTAATTCAATTTAAGCATATCTTTCTAGAGACTTATTAATAGGTAGGGTCATTTATATTGTGTAGCACAAATATTTTATAATCCACTAATCTTGACAAAAAGGCGATGCCTTCCCAATAAAAAATGCATGAGGAGTAATGCTTCCCTATTAATAACTTATTAGGTCAGGCCACACAGTTTGAAGTGTCTATTACACTTTAATTTTATCAGATTCCTTCCTCTGGAATTTGCCACACTTCCTTTATCTTTTGATTGTGATTATTTTTAGCACCGTCCCCGCCTGGGGGACCCAGCGGTCCTTCTGGCTCTGCAAGTACAGCAGGAGACAGAGACCCCAGGGCTCTGCCTGGCGAGTGGAGCATTCTATTCCTCTTGCAGTGCCCTCTCTCCCTTTGAAGAGGCACCTACCATCAGGTGATGCTTGATTGCTATTGGTTCACGAGTCATTCAATTCAGACCCTTTCCCCAGAAAATGCACACAGGAAGTTCAGATACGATTTCAGGAGGTTTGTAGAAATTGCAAAATGGATCTGTGGAATGTTTTTGGAGTGAACGAAATGCAATTTCAGGCCTTTGGCTAAAATCCACTAGGTGTTGGTTCCATTTCTGGGCTTTGACTCATAAAGCAAGCTGAGAGAATACTGACTCCCACATCTGGTGTGTTGTGGCCAATGTTTAAAGTACCAAAAATATTTGATATGCCCTTTTAAATCCTTCCTCCTGGATTTCACATGTTTCCAGCACACTGCAGACTTTCATGAGGTCCTGAGAGATGTCGTGAACAGTGCCACCCTCACGAGACTTTCTGCTTAGAGAGAGCGAACAGGAATAGAGGTAGCAGAACTTACCTGGTCTGGACTTCCCTGTGCTCTGTCTGGAGACTGGACAAGCTTTGGCAGGTCCTTTCTGACATTAACCTTCTGACTTTGAGTCAAACAAGTGTGTGATGGTGTCAAGGCAGAGCTGTGGCTGTCCACAGGCAGCAGGCGGTGGGCGGGAATCACCCGCGGCCGACCCAGGACTGGCTGCCCACCGTGGACCCGCACTGCCCGTGGCCTCGCTGGCCACTGAGGACTGCTTGCTGCAGTGTCAAGCGCATGCCACATTGTCACTTCCCAGCAGATGCCTACAGAGCTGCTTTGGAAATTGGTTGGAAGGGTTGGAAATGGACTTTGAAAGATGAGAGAGAATTCCCAAATTAGACTAGAATAGATATCAAATTCACGCATATGATTAGCTCTTTACAGAGCACTATTAATTTGGAAGCACACATGTGCTAAAGTTCCTTAAGAAAATAGATTCAATTTATGATATTACAAAGTTGAGCTTGATTTAAAGAGAATTGTTAGCAAGACACCCTAAGATTATATTCTTCATTCTTTAAAAATATTTTGTTTATTTTAATTATGTTTTTGTAGGGTGTATTACGTTGGTTTTTATTATAAATACTGGTGTCTACCTATGAGTATCATGATCTGAAGAGTAATTGAATAAAATAAGTGGGATTAGATGTTGTCTACTCACAACATGCACGAGGCTGGGCGCATGTGTGCGGCTTTTACCATTCAAGCCACCTTCTGGACAAAGGCAATCAGGCTGACCTAGCTGCTAGAACTGAATTCCTCCTGGTTCTGCTGCAACTGTTCACACCGTGCATTCACCCACGGGGACCGGGAGGCGGAGGCTCGGGGATCCTCCACTGAAGAGACTCCCTCCAGAGAGGAGTGCAGGGACTTAACCAGGAAGTGCCTGCTTTGTCAAGGATCACCTAGTGCTGATGTAGCCTCCGCCAATCCCTCCACACACTGGGAGGGATGCGCTCCTTACTGTGGTTTGGAAAGGGAATTCCATGGGGTTAAATCATCCGCTCAACCTCTCATGGATGAAAGATATCACAAAGTCCAAATTTAACCCAGATCCACCCCAGTTGGATAATAACCACGCTCTGTCATTACAAATAGAATTCTGAGGTAGTCAGAGGGGAGGAAGACACAGCTGGATGGCCAAGGGTGACCACGCACTCCGTAGGTGCTGGGGCTGCTGCAGGTGAGGTGGCCGGAAGGCATCTGCACAGCTGCGGGCGCTCGACTCAGTGAGGACAGCCCTGGGTCTGGCACACTCCAGGAAAGTGGGCAGGCCTCCAGGAAGCAGTGAGGGTGCAAGCTTAGCTGAGGATGTTGGCTACTGAACTAAGGATTACGTTTTTCCCTTAAGAACTTAGAGATACACACGGTTCTTAGCCAGATTCTTGCATGGTCATGCCGTGCGATAAAAGAGATTAATTTCCAGTGATCTGTGGGATGCATTGGGATAAGCTCCTAATCCAATATCAGAGGCAGAAATTCATAAAAAACTGAAGAGGTTGATTGCAGCCCCCGTGCAAAACACCAGGAAGGAACAGTGACTTGGGGTTAGGCAGGGAAGAGGAAGACGGGGAAGTGGAGGCCAGGAAGTTGGAGCCTGGACACCTGCTGCAAGCTGAGAGGGTGAATGAGATGATGGTGGGGATGTTGGGCAAGAGGGTAGCTCTGACTCTTGAGTTGGGGTGCCCAGAAGGACACACCCCACTGCCAAGGCATGTCTCACTGAGGCTGACAGGAGGCTGGGATGGGAGATCCACACTGAAGGATAGCTTGAGCCATCTGGTCAATAATTCATCCTGAAAGGAGAGAGGAGTATAAAGAAATGGGCAGGGAGGAAGGTCACTACCTGGAGGATTGAAGAGGACAGAGAAGAAAGCCAGGGAAGATGCATCACGAACGGGCTCCCCAGGGATACAGGGAGGCGCAGAATGCCTGAGGTCATGTGGCTATTATGGGGCATGAGGACAGAGACAGCTTGAGCTGGGGACCACATGGTCTTCCCAAGAGCTCCGGGAGGGACCTCCTAATCCAATTCAGATGGAAGGAACTTGAGGAGCGTGGGCCAGTGTGGAAATAGAAACAAGGGACATGAACCTTTTGTGTAAGCAACTGTTCATTAGAAGAAAGTGTGAGGTAGGCAGTGGCAGGGAGGGACAACAGGACAAGAGAACATGCTTTCCTTGCTTGCCTCCGTCAAGAGGCTTGGACTCTGAAGGCAGACCCAGAGGGAAGCGGTGAAGAGAGGCCCAGCGAACTGGGCGGGTGGTGAGTGCCCAGGCAGCCTGAGTTTGTGACTGCACACTCTTTGAAATAAAGGCCCTGCCCAAGGCAGAGACGAGGGTGAGGTAGCCCACAGGTGCACAGAGCGTGGCTGAGATGGATGCAGGCAGGATGGCACCAAGGACTGTGGGGAGAAGTGTTCTCGCCAGCGGACATCTGGTGAAGACCTACTGTGTGCAAGCAGAGAGCTCAGGAAGCTGGAAATGCCTCTTGGAGGTAGAGAATTTCAGAGAGGGGCGTCCGAGGAGCAGCGTGGCCTGCTTTGCCCAGGTGAGGAACTGAGAAGCAACACCACAGGAAGTCTGGGCATTGCATGGAGATTTAGAAACTGGGCATAACTCAGGTGCGTCCAAGAGTCTCAGATAGCACTGGAGTATGTGGAAGTAGTTGGTTGCAACGTGCGATTGGTGAAGAATCTATTACTTCTAGTGAGTGCGTCAGAGTGTATAAAGCACTTACACACCCTTTATCTCAGAAAGTCAAATGCGACTATAAAGAGGCTAATGGGCTGGGTGAGCCAGTGGGCTTGGGTAATTTGAGACCACGTTGAGAAGAGTCGATTGGGAAGACTCAATTAGGAGGCTGTGAAGGCAGATGGGAGAGCTGGGCTTGAGATTATAGTGGATTGATGAGGGCAATTAGGACAAGCGATGACCAGCTGCATGTGGATCTTCAGGAACTTCCTGCAAGAGGTGTCCCGCCTGGAGCCAGGGAAGGGGCCACCTGAAGTCACAGGCAGAGGCCTTCTGGAGTGTGAGCCAGGACAGGCGGAGGACAGTGGTAGGACTGACACTCGCCACCTACATGTGGGTGTGAGTGTGAAGTCAGTGAAGGCAAGGCCCAGGAGCGGGGGAGGCAAGGAGAGGGGCTGCACCATCACCAGTGATTCCTTATTTGGGTGCCAGTGGAGTGACAGCGGGAAGTCCCTCAGTGGTGTGGCTCTTGCTGAGCACCTGCTGCAGTGTGTCTGTCCTTCACCCTGAGCCACGGAGTGGGGGCAGAGCATAAACTGGGCCTCCCACACGGGCCCTGTGGTCCCTGGGAGTCATGTGTGGAGGCCAGGGCAAGAGGCCACTCAGGCAGGACAGGGACCATGGAGAACCCCAGCAGCCTGGGGAGGGCATGTGGCTGGCCCAGAATTTATTCCAACTCCACAGGCAGCAAATGATTGCCAAACCTAAAAGGAGCCCGTTTGGGACTGGGTAAGACGCATCACTCACTCTCCTTCCACTCTCTCATGCACAGCTGCATTGGGAAAAGAGGGATATCACCATTTGCCTCCTTCAGTGGATTAAACAATAACCATGGATCCGTGGCTCAGCAGTACAGCGCTTGCCTGGCATGTACAAGAACCCGGGTTCAAACCCCAGCACCACATACACAACTGAGTGTCAGAAAAACTAAATAAATAAATAAAATTGATTCTTTAAAAAATAATAACCAAAATAGAAGAGCAACAAATGGTGAAGAACAGAGGAGCACCTTCAGCGCCCACTGTTATTTCAGAAGAAGCCAGAGCCTGGGCAATTGCAAGCTGCACAGCTGTGGATGGTCTTCAGAATGACATGCCAAGATGGTGTCCCAAGAACATTGTCATTCAAATTAACGATCACCAGACTATTCATGCTTCCTGAGTACTTTGTCTCATAAAAGTGTGTGCATGAGTGTGCCTATGTGCATGCATGTGCGTGCATGTGCGTGCATATGTGACTGCATTGTGTGCATGTGCATGTGTGTGCGTATGAGCATTCATTGTGTGCATGTGTGTGCGTACAGGCATGCATTGTGCGCATGTGCGTGCATGTGTGCATGTGTGTGTGCATGTGTGAGTGTGTGTTGCATGCCATGCAAGTGCTCACCATTGTACCATGGCACCCTGTGGATGTATGACAACAAGTGTTTAAAATATGAAAAATGTCTTCCCCAAACTTTGAAAGCAGGACTGTAATTTCCCTAATACCTTATACATGATTAATACTTTCATCAGATTAAGTTGGTTGGTAATTCTCAGTAGAGGGATTTGAAATTCATGAGCATGCTCCTCCAACACACAAACTGTGGAGCGAGAGCGAGCCTGGCCCTGGTGCAGAGATGGGCGGGCATGCAGGGCGCGCACCCGAGCTCTGGCTCTGCAGCGAGTGCACTTCACATCCAGTCCGCTGATGTGAAAATCCGCTGTTTTCTCTGAAAATCTGCTGTTCAGAATGGAGTCTCCAAGCTGGGAAGTCAGGGCACTGCAGCAGCATAGTACCCTTCGTTCTGTGCAGAACTCAGCCTGTGCCGAGAGCCCCAGTCACCCGCATCCTGCCTCCCCTAAAAAGCAACTTCCCCGTCGTAGAAATATCAAGTAGAAAATGTAAACAAGCATCTCAAGGGGTGGCATGAAGCGGCACTCCCACGGCACTGTAGGTGGAACAAAAGCCCTGGCTTGGCACTGCAGCCTCACAGCTGCAGCAGATGCACTCGGCTTTCTGCGGAGCAGAGGCTGGAGGTAAAAATAGACTCTGCACTTACTGGGAGCAAAGCCTGTAGAGGTCTCAGGCTCGGAAAGTTCCCTGACCGCTTTCAGCCCAATCCCTGCCTTGATCTTGTGCAAATTATTCACAATGGTGCACAAGATGGCAGGCTTAGGGTATGCTTATTGTGGCTAAATGTTAGAAATACTGAAGCTCAAATGAATAAAGAATTTAAAAAGCATTTCAGTTTGTAAAGATGAAAAAAAAAAGGGCCACTGTGTCCTTGGTACTGGAATATATCCACCTGAGAGATGGAGGGCAGGTATACTTCGCAGAAGCCTTTGCGATCCCTGGTATGCTGCTAGCAATCCTGCTGTCCCCTTCATTATGTGCACAATGAAGACAACAATGACCAGAGCTGCTTCTGGTCTTTAAGAATAAGAGGAATATTACCTAATTAACATTGAAATCAAGCACAGTCATAAACATGCAAGTAAGTGTGTACAATAAAATGCACAAATACATGAGTTTAATAATAAAAGTAACTGAACATTCATTTGCATTAATTACTTGGCAATGTCTTTACATTTTACCAAATATTAGAAATAAAGATCTGACTATCCAAATGCTATTTCTGATCATAAGTAATGGCCTTGATGTACGTGTTCACTTCAAATCTGCCAACCTCTTCTGATCCTCACTCATTGTGTGAAGCGTGGCTTAGCCGGTGCCAACTGACCCTTGTTCCACCATTCTCCCATGAGCTCTATGGCAATATCATTTTCCTTCCCCACCAACACCTCCACATCTGCACTCAAGATCCTGCATTAAAGCTGACCCTGGGGCAGCCGCCTAAGGTGAGGGCCGACGGGGTGAGAAGAGCCAGGTATTTCAGGCACCTGCTCCACAAGACGGACTCAGGCTCTGCCTTTGCTGAGCCTCCAAGGCCAGCACCAGGGAAGATGCTGGGAACTACTCTGGAAAGGGATGGGCAGATGGAGAGCACCTAGGGATAACACTCACCGAAGCCCGGGAAGGCTCAGTCAGCACCATTCCACTGGAGCTGGTCAAGCCAAGGCTGTCCACCTGGCTGGAGCTCCGCCATGATGGTGCAAGGTCACGTTGACCTGCTGGACCAGCATGCAAGCTCATGTACCCAGCAGGATCATGCATCACACACATGCATCAATAATGTCATGCGTGACTTGGATCTACACAGGCAAGGAAGGGCAGAACATCACAGGCTAAGAGCAATTGGATTTGTAGCGGAGGAAGTGCTTGCTCAGCTGCCTATCCTGGCTGATGCTTGCACCTCTGAAAAAGAGGGCTCTTCTCATGATTCTGGAACCTACTCCCTGTGGTGGACCTACGAGGTCCCCCTGTGCTGAAACAGCTCAACAGGGCTCACGTAAGAAGGCACACAAGGCATGTTACTTGTGTAGACATGGTCAGGTGCGTTGTTCTTCTGTGAGTCAGAGCGTAGTGTTTAAGCTATTTCTTCTTTTCTTGTCAGCTCTTCTTTATTAGATGAACATGGAGTTACAACTGAGGGGGAACATTGTCAAAAAATCAAGAACAAATGTATATACACTTAGTTATCCAAGGCTAATGACATGTCATGGATGCCCCCCTTGGGTTCCCCATGTTGCTGTTTCCCCCAGAAGAACGCCTGAGTTAAATGGACATCTCATGGAGGTCAGAGATCTCCTTCTGAGATGATTCCCCCATACTCCCACCCTCCGGTCTCCTGGATAGTTTAAGCTCCTAGTGTTTAAGCTATTTCTACAAAACCATATAATTATAAGATAAAATATTTTGTGACTATAATTTTTGTCTTACAAATTGTATTTTAATATAAAATTTAGCATTTATGTTGTGGAAATTCAGCTACATGTAATATTCTAAGATTACTGTACATAACATTATAATATTACATCTATAACTACTAGAAATACCATTGCTAAAATATATTTTAACAAATATCTGTGTATATATAATATTTTTATCTAACCTATTCATAAGTGTCTGACCACTTAAAAATACATTTGTTACTCTAACCACTTACATCTGCTCAGTTTCTTAAAAGGTCTCCCCCAAAGTTATCAATGGTTAGTATAGTTTTGAACTTGGTCACTAAACAAATAAAATGCACATTATTTACACTGAAAGCTTAATGATTCAGGTCTCTACCTGTGAAAAATCGATGATCCTGTACCGAAACAAATTCTAGAACCATGAATAAAATGCAGATTTTCAAAATTTGTTTTATTAATTTAGAAAATGAGTTTGGATTGCTGTTTCTTTGCCGTATCAGTGCACGTGCTTGCTATTTATACCGAGATCTTCAGCACATCTCAATAGCGGAACGCTGGAGTGGTTTTATCTGCCCTCACTCCGGAGTCCTGCACTAGGTAGGAGGCTCGGAAACACAAATGCCTTCAGCCGCTAGGCAGGAATCGGCGTGGAGCTCGGCAATTTTCAAGGCGAAAGCACCCTCTTTAGTGAGGTGACAGTGGGCAAGGAGGAAGGCTCTGAGGAGATTTCTAAGCCTACCTGGTTGCCAGCAATGACCTATTTCCGTTGTAATTGGGGTTTCATTGCTGCCTTCCCTTTGCTCACAGCGAGGGAGTGAACTTTCTGCCTGAAGCCAAAGCTGCGTCTTCCCGTTTCAGGGCCATGTCAGCAACGGCCACGTGCCCCCCATTTCCAGCTCTGCTGTTTCCAGTCAGGAAAGTGTTGGCACTTGGTGTGCACGCGTGGCAGGCACCTTAACCACCGCCACAGCCTGCCTGGGAAGCGCATCTTCACCGCCCTGCTTTCCCAACAGGCTGCACAGGAGCCCGAGGGTGCCTGCGTCCCCTGGCTCTGCTTGTACAATATCCCCTTCATAGAAATCGAGCCTCCCTGGTTAGGCATTGTTAAGGCCTTGTGCAGGGATTTCTGCCATGTGGGGGCAGCATTACACCAGGGTAGGCGCCCAGTCCGCAGCCTCCCTCTGAAATCCAGGAGCTGGGCGGTTGGGTTTCTCAGGGCGAGGCCACGAAGATTGCAGAGCTGAATCCACGGCGTATTCTGTCACACAAATTTAATTATGGCGTGTGATTTAACTTAGGAGTCCCGTCTCTAATTGTTAACATTGCCATGCAGCGTGAGGTTCAGTATTAACACAACATCCCAATTTCACTGCGTTCACCTATTTCTATTCATATATTGATGCTCATCTTCCAAACGCCCAATAGATGCTCAAACAGGATAAATATACAGCTGTGCTTAGACCAGTATCACTTAGCGATTCTGATGATAAAGCACAGCTACCAACATACGGCTCCAACAGTGCTGAGGACGCACCTTTAAAACCCTGATCTCATTTTTGGTGCTGCAGAGAAATAATACATATTGTTTGGGAATTAGTTTTATATGGAAGAATGAATGAAAAAAAATAGGTTCATAAAAATTTAGATACTCTATACTTAACGAAATATCTTAAAAATATGTATTTGTGTTACTTTAATGAATGACATATCTATTTTAGACATAATCAAAGGCAAGATAGTTATCACTGAAATAGTCTGAAAGTACATGATTATATTTTTGATTACACAAATTATTTCTAAATTTCAGTGTTATTTTAATTTTCACCCCTTTAAGTATTTATTTCAGATTCTACCATTGCACAGTATTAGTAATTAAATCTAAGTAAACAAATATTTTTCACTTAAGGCGACCTCAGGTGATGACATGGAGCAAGACAGACAGGTGTCCCAGGCCTCGTAGGCCATAGAGGGCAGAGCCCCAGGGTCTGCAGCTGCCACTCAGAACCCCGCTCCCCAAATGCAGCCCATCTACCTGCTCACCCTCCTGTCCTCCCAAGCTTCTCTCTCTCACCTGAAGGAATGAAAAAAGAGAAAAAAATACAGCCAAGCATCTCAAGCAGATTCTAGGACCAAGTCTGATGACATGCACAGCCAGTCCAGCACTGTCCTCTAAAAGGCCTTGAACTCCAACAGTGTCCCGCTGGTCTCAACCCAGAAGGATGCATATTTACAGATTCACTATTTCAGTTAAAAATGCATTGGACTGGGGACCATATTTTTATTGATATAATAAATAAGTAATAAAAAGGAATAAGGTTTGAACCTTGTCTTGGAAAACTCACAATAATTTCTGCTTCAATGGAATATTTCAAAGCTTTGAGTGTTACCATGATATGAAGTATAAAAACAATTTGGAGAAAAATTAGATATATTGTGAATCAGATTGTGTTCTTTAAAATACAATAAATCGTTTAAAAATATCTTAGTCTTAGATCTAGTTATTGGAGTTTAATACACATAAGAAAGGCAATTTTGATAGTAACTGAAGGTGAGTCCTTATGAGGTTGTTGTATACAAAACGGTGGCTCTTTTAATCATAAAGAAGTGTCAGTGATCAGAAGTGCAGCAAAATCAGAAATGAGCAGAGTTTTGCTGCTGTTGCTCTGATCTACGAAGCAGGTCGCAGGGGCCTGCAGGAAAGGGGCTGCTGAGGGCTGGCAGACGCAGGCTGGCTGCTCCCCTGAGCAGGAACAGTCCTCGGAGTGGCTCCCTGCCCAGTCCCGGTGGACTCCAGCCACTGCACATCTGTCCCCATGCGCCTAACTCATTTGTGAGCAAGAAATGAGGACGGTGCTCTTTTGCTGCTGACTTAACTCAGACAACGTTTGAAAGAAAATGGGACATTTTCAAGTTTCGCAGGAGCTGTGTGTGCACCTGCAGGCTGCAGGGGTGGTCACTGGGCTAGGGCATCTCTGACGGATTGATCATTGGATTTCTCAAAGGCTGTGCACATGGCTCATCCTGGTGGTCTCTTGAGGGAAAATACCGATTCCAAACAACCTTGCTTGATATTCCTTCAAGCTCTTTGTCTGCACGACTGCTCCTGTACCTGTGACTTGCACCTGGATATTCTCCAGTCTGTATGGAAAAAAATCAATGTTCCCATGCAGTATTGAGAATGCTACAGTGTATAGGTGAACCACATAAGGACTCAGATACATGCGCACATAACACTATACGAGCCACCCACTTATACCTGCACCTGATTACACACAGCATAATGCATGCTAGTGCAGATCCATGGTACATGTGCAGACACATCCACAGGCACCCACACGTGTAGGTGTAACACACCACACACACATAACGCATCTGATACACATCTATAACACACAGCATACCAGGAATATGCAGTGTGCTAATACAAAATTAAATTAAGTAAGATTTATAAGGCAACCTGATATTCGGTGTATTTAGAGAAAGAATGTGGAGATTAACTTTATTCATTTATTCAATCAGCCTATGTGGATTGTCTACCCTTTCATGGACTTTGTGTTAGAAGTTAAGGATGAGATAATAAACAAACATGGTCTCCAAATGCATCGAGTTGAAAACTTAAAGAAACAAATGGTAATCTCACTATGCTGAAATTATACTTCTAATAGGCTTACAATGTATCTAGCACACATAGAAATCTTTCATATTAATAGCATATTGGAAATGTAAAGAGCTGTGGGCTTTCATCTTCCTTGATCATGTTGTGGACTAAGTTTTCTTGCAGACAGACTTGAATAAGGTCAGTGAAAAAAGGCCAGATTGCAATAAAACTAACAAATGCAATTTCAATGTTTCTGTGAACATAATGCAGTATCTGACTAAAATTTTAGTCACTGAATCAAACATTGGGTGCAGTAGGGATGAACATGCAGCATTTTTGAGTACTTTTTTGTTTTTGTGTAAACATTTAAGATTCCACTATTAGAAGCACTTATTTATAAAATAGCTTAAACAATCACGTTTAAGCCTATAATAGTCTTTCTCTTTATTTTTTTGCAATTATTTTCTTGATATTCCCCCTTTCATCTCTTTCCTCTTCACCTATGTTGACCAGAGACCCCATGCAGAGGTAGGGTATTTGGGGGCTTAATCTTCACAAGGTATTTAGCATTAAAATCATGTTGCCCTGAAACCTAAATTATTTTTATCTTCCCTGACATTTCAAGTTCCCTTTTGAGAACTATTTTTTGGAAGAGTATTGTTCCTTGTGTCCAGATCCTTAATTGCATGACCATCAGGCAAGTGATATACAGTATATTTAAAGATCACACGTTGCTGTAAATCTCCAGCACGGTGGTGTGGCTTATAAGGCAAATTACAACTCTATTGGACTCCTTGAAAACGATTAAGATTGTTCTTCTTGTTGAATCCTTTTGGCTACCGTAGGCAATTTTATATATATATATTAAAGGCTTGTTTTGGCTTAGAAAGAAGCACTGATGAAATAAAGGAGTTCTAATATGAAGCAACACAATCTTCCTTTGATTTGTGGGAATTTGCTTGGGAAACAAAGGATCTAGCATGAGATTTCATCAGATTGTGCTCTTGACTTCCTGCACCCTATAACTAGTATGGCGAGATATCAGCAAATCTCCTGCACTTGATCTAGGATCCCAGGGGCCAGGCACAAAACCTCTGGCTGTGGCAAGTGGGGTGTTCGCTGCCCCCGTCCATCTGCACCCCTCTCCCACCCCTACCCTTTTGCTATTTATTGGTAATATGACTCTGATTTTTTCCCAACTATTAAATCTTGAAAGCAAATCTTCTCCCACTAAAATCCCAGATCATATTTACTTTTGCTCTTCTCTAGGTTACATTCTTTTCCATGAATCCATTAGGGGGCAGATCATCACCAGTGTGAATTCAGGACTTGGAGCTGACACCTGCCCAAACGGGGACTGTTAACTTAGTCACTAGATTATGTGCAGAAAGACATTCTACAGCCCTCTGCTCCACCTTCGTCACAGTGGGCTCAGCTAGTCTGGACATTGCTGTGGATATGTCCTGTCTGTTGGTGACCAGGACTTTGTCTCCTAATCTGCAAGTGCATGCCCCGTTCAGTGCCACTGCCCAGCACTGACCACTGCCTCTGGGTGCCTGTGCATCCTCTCCTCTCATCCTGGTGTCTCTGGGCTATGTATATCTTAAAATAGGCTCTAATTGCATCATCGGTGCTTCATGCCAGTAGAGTTCACTTTCTGTGGTTCCTTACCTCTCAAGTAGCCTGCTTTCTGGATTTTCTATTTTTTCAGCTTTGAGACCAATAAATAAATTTTATTTAGAAAAGGGGCACATATTTTTAAAAAACAATTTGAAACAATCATGTAATTTCTGTGAATAGTTAATATTAAATCCACTAAATCAGATATTAGAGAGATAAAATGTATAATCTTAACCTTCTATGGTGACTTTCAATGTTCTGATTTTGAGAGCCGTAATTATAAGATAACAGGTAAATTAGTGTTTCTTCTCCTGTTTTATTTGCTAGGAAGGGGCAAAGGGAGATGATTCACAATAACTGGAATGGTAACTGTGATATTCATGTATTTTAAACTTCTGGTTATAAATAAGCATTGAATAAACTGTACGATCATGACATCAAAACCTCAGCCCTCCGATTCATTAGTAATATGCTTCACAAAACTTCTTGATTTTTGTAAATTTTCTATTTGAACGCAAAATGAAAAATTCAATGATAATTGACCAGTTCAGTAAACAATGGATGTGGATTTCAGAATGCTGATCAATACCAAGAGTCCTCTCCATCAGCTCTCTTGGAACCCGGCAGAACACCTAATACAATTAGATATTGATGGGATGCCGCACGCTTTTTATGATGGGCGAGGAGCTGCGGCTCACAGTCCAAGTCCTTGGCATGTGTGCGCCTTTGGAGGACAAGGTAAGAGCTTTAGGAAAGCAAGACTTCCTCCGGCTACAGCCAGACCTGGGCAAGCGCCTGCTCAGCTGGCTCCTGCGTGGCCCACTTGAAGCACAGAGCACCATGAAGGCTGCAGTTCCCCGGGCCTGCGCTTCCTGGGAATGTTGCCCCTTGGGGAGGTGGCTTGGCGCCCTCATGCGCTCAGCCCGCACCGGGGCAGCGGGATGTGTCAGCAAACATCAGGTGGTCAGTCCTGTTGACACCAGCTCTGGGTTCTGAAACTGCACAGTCTCTCTATGGCCTCCCATGTGCTCCAGCTCTGTGCCGCGAACCTCCAGCCTTACGGGCTGACTGGAGCGCCAGGTTTTCAATGCAGCCTAGGGTATCTGATGGCAAATATTGAACCAATAATTGGAAATTTTGAGCTTTGCTGAAGGCATATGTCAATATTCTATGCATCTTGATTGAATTTAGTGCTGTCTTTCAGCTTTCAGTCTCAGACCCACGTTCCCTGCAGTCTAAGGTTCAGAAAAAGGGAGGGAAGGAGCACCCTGGCAGTGCGCAGGCTCCCTGGGTGACGAATTCCCACCCCGTGTTCCAACTTCCCAGGCCCTGAGGGAAATTGCGCTGGATCACTCCCAGTGTAAAACTGAGTACACATTTAGACCAATTTCATATCAACTGAAGCATATTAATGAGCTTAGAAAGCAGTGGTGTTTTGATTATAATTGGTGGGCAGTAAACATGAACTCACACGTGTATCCTCACACTGACAATTTTAGTGCTCAAGACTCTTACAGAAATGAGGATTTTATACCTGGAATGGGCATAGACCCTGTCCAGAGCAAGGTCTGCGTGGGCTTGCCTGCTGGTGGCGCCTGGTTCTATATCGTCTCCGGTCCGTGAAGAGCGAGGCAGTGTGACTTCCTCATTTTCCAAAGCTGCCATAGTCCAGGAAGAACAAATCTCACTACTTTGCTAGTGTTGTTTATGGGGCAGGGTCCCTGCACTGTATTCCTCCGTGGGATCACACACCTTCTTTGGAACAGGCTGAGCATCGTCTCAGCACCAAGAACCCACAGACAGGTCAACCTCAGGATGGAGACCACATACCCAGAAGAAACCAGGGAAGTGGGCAGAGGGCCTGTGTGGACTGAGGCCCTGCATTCAGAGTGCAGCCACACAGTTCACGGCAGCAGGTGGCACTCAATGCTTTGCCCAGGTGATGTCAGGTGGCTTGAGGTCACTGCGCTGTGGAACCAGAAAGCACTCATAACCAGGACACTGGCTTCTGGCACATTTCGTCTTCTGCGCTTTCCATGTCCCCTGGTGGCGGCCTTCGTCCCTCTGCGATCTGCCTGTGGCGTTCCTAGCAGGGCACGTCTCTGGGTTCTGCTGGGAGGTGGACGGACGCCAGTGACTCTGGTGTTCAGGTGAAGAGTCGTTATTGCGCACTTGATCCTCACCAGCATCCTTGCTCCGAGAAATCTCCACTGCCCACGTCTGCTGTGCTGTGGCCTGTGAGGGCCCTCAGTAGCACTCGCCCCAGAACCTCCTGAGGCCCCCGAGCCCTGCCTGCTGGGCAGCCCCGCCTGTATGGCCTCGCTTGTCTCCTCTGAGCTCCTGCATGCTCCAGAGGGTGGGCTAAGGGTAGCTGGCGTGAGCCTGTGTGAGCCAGGCGCCATGACCTCCCCGGGACTAAGGCCACCACCCTCGTGTGCCTTCTCCATGTTTAGCTGAACCCAGGTCCGTCCGGATTCTGTTTCCTTAGGAAGTAGCTATTTCACCTCTTTCATGATAATTCATTCAAAAAGTGTGCCCCTTGAGTGCCTGTTTTGCTTTTGAAATTGGGCCATGCCTTGAATTTTCATGTAAAATTTCGATTTAAAGAACCGCTCCATACATTTCTTTGTGATTTTGGAAAAAGCTGGCTGAAGATGCACATGTAGGGAATCTGTCAATGGAGCATCTTATCAGTCATAGTTATGGAAACTATGCTTCTCTTTTACAAAGCCAAGCGGGAGACAAGAACAGCATTGTCTGAAAGGCTCAGCCTGGGACATGGTGTGCTGGGTCCTGACACCAACCTCAGGGTCACACAATCCCTTCCACCAGGTCTGTCTTCCTACTCGGGTCCTGCGCACAGGCAGAAGCCCTCTGTGTGTCTGCACTGCAGATCTGATTCCCAGTGCTTCTGTACAGCTCATTCCTCCTCCAGATGTGGATCAGGAGAACAATTTGACAAGCTTTGATTGTTCCTCTTGTAATTAGCTTCTTAAACACGGTGCTATTCCCTGTGAGTGAACCCTGGAGATTTCACCTATTTCTGCTGTGTTGCTAACTATCTGTGGTCCCCACCGGGGAACAAGGTCCCCTTGCCATCCATTCTGGTGTTCACTATTGGAAATCTAGGAACAAGGAATAGAAATTAGCAACGGGTCTTCTTAAGCAAAGAGCAGAAATATGGTCTACTATTCCAAATCAAGCTCTCTCCAGAGTTAGAACACATGTGGCCGAGGACCAACATGGGGACAGAGTGGCTGGGCATGTTGCACGTGAGAGTGGACACATGCTGCCATCCCTTTCTGCCTGCCGGGAGGTGCTGCTCCCAGCTCCACAAACATCACTCAACAACCTGGTCTTGCTCACACCCAATCTACCTACAAGGGGCTCCCTTGGCAGAGAAAATGTGAGTATGTCCTTCCTTCTGGGTGGAAGTTTGAGTGGACAAGCATGCTGAGCTGGATCCATTGGGTCCCCTGTCATGGAAGCTATCTGCATGGAGATGGAGGTAGCAAGTTGCAGCATGATACTGGATGCAAGTCTGCCAGCTGAATTCATTTTACCTCTCACCAAAATTCACGTTCATTTTAGATTCTTGCGGATGGTACCTTTGTTAATAATTGCTCTGAATCATTTTATCTCTTCCTTAAATGCTGAAATTTTCTCATATTTTGATGATCTCAAATTGGATTAAAACACTTCCGTCACCACCTGTATTGAATCTGGGACATAAGTCACTGATAAGGAGTACAGACACATTACCTTTAGCCTGGACAACATGCAGGCGTTTATGTGGGTTTTAGTGAAGGGGATAAGGTTGAGGCAGGTGTTCGTGTATTTTGTACAGTTCTTTCTAAATCCAGTTGCATGTCAGGAACAGGAGCAACCTTCCTCCTGGTATGGCTGGCTGCTCATCATCCTGCCACACACAGTACGCCAGCCCCAGATCCAGCCCGCACTGTCTCCAACAGCTGCTTCCATCCTCTGCCTTTTAATTCATTTCACTTGCCTTACCAAGGGCCTCGCTGAGTGAGCTGTTCTGTGTTCAGTAACTCTCCTTTTACTGGGACAACTGGCAGATGAGCTGTCCAAAGCCATGGACATGGAGAATCTGAGCAGTGAGTGCCTCCAGCCTGAAAATTCTGAAGAGAGGGACCAGGGCAGTGCATCCCAAAGGAATGCACTCAGCTCTTCGCTTGAGGGATGGAGGTGGCGGACAGCTGCAGGGCTGAGACGAGGCGCCATCACTCTCATGCACACCAATCCATGCACAGAAGTGGGAAAAGCCTGATGTGTCCAGAAGTTGGAAGGAAGTCACCATGTGACAAACCAGAAGCAGAGCAGTGACTAGGAGGAGGGAGGTGGAGAGGGAGGCAGGGGCTAACTCCGCCGCTCTACACTCATGAGCAACCACAGCCCTGCAGGCCATGGGAAGCGAGGACACGCTTTCCTAGGCTGGATCTACTGGGCCTTGTGGGATATCTGAACAGCAGGTGAAGGCCTGATGGCTATTAGAGGGCCTTATTTTAGGGACCCAAAGTTGATTTTGGCCTAACCTGGAGTGGTGTCCTCCAAAGAGAAAGAATGAGGCAGATCAGGGAGGGGGAAAGTTCGCAAAGTAGAAACAGAAGGGTTCAGCTGTCCACTGAGGTGGGGGACAGAAACGAGAGCAAGCTGCAATTCCCAGTTTTGAGTGGGCAGGTAGATTGTGCGGCACAACAGGAGGCCAAGCTGGAGTGAGTGGAGACAGAGGTCACCCAAGGGGAACACAGTCTGGAAGTCAAGTTTGAACTGTGAAAGGTCCAGGCAGTGCCAGGAGAGCACTTGCTCAGCACGTGCAAGGCTCTGCTACCAACCCCAGCACTGAGGAAATTAAAGGAGGAAGAATCCCAGCTCTAAGGACAAGCCATGCAACAGATGGAGGAGGGGTCTGATGCTTGGAGGGGGGTCTGGGACAGACCACAAGGGGACATGTGGATGAACTCATGAGGGCAGCACCCAACATGGAGCCAAAGCCAAAGAGGAGACTGGAGGAGGGTCAGAAGCACACGGCAGCCCAGCGTCCGGATGCGGAGTTACGGTGACAGATGGCCTATGTCATTAGGCCTCAGACAGCAGAATGACAGTATAAAGGAAACCAGAATACCATTCCAGAGTAAGCCACTGTGAGGTCACTGACCAGCATGGAGAAAATAGCTTTAGTCCAGTGTGGGGTTGAAAGCCAACACCTGAGGAGTGGAGGGAGCAGTGCACACAGACAGACCTTGTCCCTGAGGAAGTGCAGATGGAAGACAGAGGCTTCCGGAGGAAGCAGAGCGGGGTGAGGGCTCAGGAGAGGGGCAGCCCTGAAGCACAGTGCTCTCCTTCTGCATGCAGAGGAAGCAGGTGTGCACCTGTTCACACCTGAGAGAGAGGGGTAGGTGGGACTCCCAATGGTTGACTGTCTGTAGACTTCTCTTCTCCCAGGTGAGTGAAATGCAAATTATTTTCCAAAAATCAACGGGGGCAGGATCAGGCAGGGACTTCTGGAGAGCAGCGAGACTTCAGCTTCATCCTGAGAGCAGCAAATGCACCTACCGTGCAAGGATGGAGTTGAGAGCTCACCAGCGAGGGGGACATTCGCAAGGACTGTGCGCCTGGGGGGTCTGCAGCACCGTGCAGGCTCCCAGTGGAGGCCCTTACCCTGCTGTGGTGGGAAGGGTGGCAGCTCCCAAGAAGCAACATTCTAATCCCTGAGCCTGGCAAAACACACCTTCTTTGTGTCTGTCACCTTTTACATCTATGGGGACTCAGCAGTTGCATTGACGTTAATTATTAGTAGACCTTAAAAAGCAAGGTTGTCCTGGATATTCTGGGTGAACCCAAATTAGCCAAAAGTAGAGATAGATAGGAAGCCCAGAGAGCAGCAGGAGAAGTCGGGTTTGAAGCAGGAGGTGGATTTGGCCCCCGGCCTGAAGGTGTAAGGACAGAAGTCAAGGACAAAGGTAGACTCTAGAAGCTCCAGATGGCCAGAGGGGACCACACTCCCACAAGCTCAGGGAGGCCAATTCCATAGCAATCATAATGAAGCTGGCAAGGGCACAGAGGTGGCTTCTCCAATGTCCTGCATGGTCTCGACCGACCTCACATTCACTTCTGATCATTGCTACTTTTCCTCCCCACGCAGAGAGCGCAGAGAGTATGCCTTTCTCCTCTTTAGGTAGAAGATCAGGCCCATTCCTCATGTGATAGATCACATCCCTCATCACCTTCCTGAAAGCCACACACCACTGGAATCCAAAGGAAGTGCCTCTGGCTGCATATTTTGTTTCACTAATAAAATTAATCCTTGCACATTATCTCGTTTGCCCTGAGACTGCTTCTAGGGGGATGAGCAGGATAGCATTAACTGGGAATCTGGGCTCAGGGAAGTGCAGGGACTACGTCCTTCTGTCACAACCAGGGAAGGGCACAGGCGGAGCCTCAGCCTGGAGCTCAGATCACAGCACGGAGTCTCCAGCCAGGGTCAGGATGCACTTGGTCCTCATCCCAGGCAGTTCAGGGCTCTGCATAGGGCAGGCGTGCATGACTGCTCATCTGCGCAATGACATGAGTGAAAGCTCAGCTAGATGCAGATTGCCCAGCAGCTCCTCCCACTTCCGCTTTCCGCCGGCTCCAGCACCCCTGCTCCTCCTTCATGCTGTGCACGCACAGCCTCAGTGTCCTTTTCCATGGGTGTGTGTTCAGCCTCCCTTGAGGAAGGGTTGTTGAGGATTTTCATGAAGCAGTGTTACTACCCACCATGCAAGAGGGTGTGGGTGGAGTGGGCCCTGTCCTCCTGCTTTCCATATCGTATTAGCTGCATAGATCAATCATAACCAGTATCTGACAGGTTGCCATTAGCTCCCCATCTGGATCCCATGCACCCGGTGGGAGCTCAATAGGTATTTCCTGTTGGCTGACAGATTGACCAGCCAACTACTCAGCTGTGAAACGGGGTTCGGGAGGCTGTAGGAACGTGTGTCCTGGAATGCTCATATGCTAGAAGAGCCCCTCCCAGGGACTGCATGGTATCCACACCTACGACCTTTCACCCCATGTCACTAGGGGTCCTGCTTTGTCCTTGGTGGCATTTCTTTGCAGCTTTAATGGGATACACCTCCTTTTCTCCATGCTCACCCCTTCACACCTGCCTGTCCCATGGCTTTCAGTAGATCACAGCCTCGGAGTGCGTCCACTGCTGCAATGATTTGCAAGTCCTGACACTGACTGGAGCCACATTAGCCTCACACCTGCTCTGTTTCCTCCCTGTGGCCCCGAGCAATGACTGGTCTGCTTTCTGCTTCCCAGCCTCTGTTCTGAACCCTGCCTAGAGATGAGGCCTTTCTTTCTTCTGCAGCCTTTGGACTGCTACCTTTGACTTGGTATAATGTCTTCCACGGTCACGCCTAGCTTTGCACTATGGCTTTCTTGCTCCTTTTCATCACTGTGCAATACCATGGTGTAACACCCATGCCAGGTTTACCTGTTCGTGGGCTGACGGACATTTGGACTAGTGTAAATAACGTTGCCACGGATGTTAGTGTGTGAGTGTTTGTTTTCATTTCTCTAGGACACACAAGTACAAATGGAGTTTCCGGGACACAGGGTAACTGTGTGTAACATGTTGAGAAATGCCAGACTACATTTCAAGGTTGGTGCACCATTTCGTGCTCTGGTCTCTGGTGCATGAATGTTTCTAAGCTGATCTTTGCCTTTGGCTTCATAGGCTTCTTTTGACAAACAAATGTTCAGTTTGCTGAACATTCAACTAATTGAGAAGTCTCTTCTAAGAACAGTGGTGGAGACAATAGTGCCTGCAACTCTTCCAAGTCCCAGTTGAATGTAATGGTGATGATCAGATTCACCTGCTTTTCTTCTTGTGGGATTGTTGCAGGAATGCAGATAGCCAGAGAACCTTGGGAGCTCAGCATTGGCTTGTGTCTGAGCCCTGATGCAAAACTCCTGGACCTTAAGGTAACTGACACTACAGGGAAAGCCAGGCATCCCCCTTACCAGAGGTGGTCTTCCCTCTATCTAGTGATCACTCTTCCTGAAAACAAATGAGAAGAAAAGCCATCAAAGTCCTTCTGGCAGGTCTGCTGAGGTTGCAGAAGCTACATTTAAAAACTGATTAAGTGCCCCTCATTAATGGCACTCCCTTGAGAATTCAGAGGAGTGACACTGGGTTTGAGCACAATGTGCACCTTTGTTCCTCCACCCTGACTCAAAGGTGAGGAGGATTGGGGGCTGTAGTGCAGTGATGGAGGCTGCCTGGCATGCTGGAGGCTGAGTTCCTCTCCAGCACCACAGAGCAATCAACCCAACAAGGACAGCTGGTGGCCAGAACTGCTGTGCTCAGAAACCCTGGGATTGCAGTCGGAGAGCCCCAGATAGGTTCTCTGCTGGAAAACACCCTAGTAGGCACCAGTTGCTGAGACCATGTGCCATATTTCTAGGTGAGGTACATGCTGAGCTAACGCCTCCCTCGGAGTTCCACATTTCTCCTTCAGGGGAGTCTGGCAGCAGGGCCATTTGACATCAGTTAGGCAAGATGGGGCTTGGCCTTGGATGGTAACAAAGGGAGGAGATATGCATTTATAAAATACACTTTAAAACTTAAAGCTGTTGTGCTGAGTTCAAATTGCGGTGAGGACTCTGACCTCAACCAGCCTTTAGATGAGTCTCTGGGTCCTGGTGTCTTCCCCTGTCCAGTCCTGGAAATGAGAGCTGGGGAGAGATCTAACCAGGTGGTTTGACTCCCCTGTGAAGATTCTCGAGCACAATACAGCATTTGGGAAGCAGGCTGGGGTCCACCAGGGTCAGAAATTGTCAGCAGTGGGCGCGCTGGGACTAACCACCAGCCTCGCAGCTCCCCTCCACACCGTCCTCAGATGTGTTCTGAGGCCACCCGCTTGCCTGTGAGGTCTTCCCATGGGGTATTGAACCAGGGAATTTTGGCGTACTTGATGGCACAGAACTGCTCCATGAGCACAGCCTTCGTGAGCGAGGCCCCCTGCTGAAGTAGCCTCTCCCTCTCTGAACTAACAGCCATCGTGCCTGTCCTCTCTCCCTTCTTCTGTGCAGCCACGGGGCGCAGAAGGAAGTCGTGCATTTGCATGCCACGGAAAGCATTGGGATCTCTTCCTCAGGGCCAGCAGCACTTTCTGTTCAATTAAAGGGAGATCAGCAACTCACAAAGAAAACAAAATTTCCGTCAAGAACTTGGAGAGGGAGCTTATGAATGGCCCTGTCGAGCCCCCATAACCGTCTTGATGGGCTCTTCTTCACTCCGAAGGGCAGGAAGGTGAGGTTTGATATAATACTTTCCTAAAACCCCTGAGTGAATAAGGTAGTCTTGGGAGAAAGTTCCTGGATACAGATTACCTATAAAAAGAATAAAAGGGATGAACACTGGAGATTTTTCATCGCCGTAAACAAATAATTTGTGATCGCTCTACACTCAAACCACAAATAGGACCAAGAATTAGAAGTGCCCCGAGCTGACCGGCATATACATATATCACTGCTTGGCTGTAATGAAGATTACCTGATAAAGATCACAATATGACAGCTTTCCTTTCGCTCTGGCTGCTCAACAGCCAGAAACGGTTTTCTGCGGCCGGCCAGCTATTGATCCAGCCCTCTCCTGTCAGTGATGCAGTTAATGGGAATTCCACAGGCAAATAAAAGCTACATTTTGTCTTCATTTTCATCTGAAATATGAGCTGGTCCTTTGTACTCTCGACAGTCATTTATTACTCATTTTCCTTTATTGATGTTTATGAGCTGAAGCATAAAATGATTCTCAAATGTGGTTTAATTGAGACAGCAGTTGACACTGTAACCATGATTACTGATGTGCCATCAGTGGCGTGAGCACCATGAATCAAGGTTTGCTTTTCATTGGTCTTGGAGGCAGCACACGGGAGAGTGTGTCCTTAAAAAGCAGCCGGGCTGAAGCGGGAGAAATGCGTCGATTTATCTTCATAGGTGGTGCCTATGAGCGCCCAGTCCTCAACAGTACCCACAAACAGCAAGTTGCTTCTTGGAGCTTGACGTTCAAGGGCTCACTTTCCTGGTATGGGGGAGTTCTCCTAAAATAGGGCCCCGGTTATTATTTTCAAAATATCTTCAGTTAAATTATGAACCTAAAAAATCACAGAAGAAAATGCTGCCAGACAGAGCACATAGCAAGAGGGGCAGCCCAGCCACTCGATGCATTCGTAAAATGGGAAGAACAATCAATACTGTGGAGGAGCATGTTTTATATGCAGTTATTAACTCATAAGCTACAGTATACCTCATCTCATTTCGACAACAGCTGAGGTCTCCATCTCCCCCTGGAGACTCCTGCAGGTCCCATTATGAGAATCATAAATAATATGTGCTAATGAGATATGAATTGATTATGTTGGAAAAGCTGACATTTTCATCCATCATTCTAAATGATGTTTAACAATGGATTACCAGCCAGTAATTCCTCTGATATGAGATTAAATAAAATAGCCGGCTGTTTCAGCAGGCTAGCTCAAGGAGATGGCAATAAATCTGCTCAATTACTGTATTACCAATCCGTTTTTCACTGCTAAAGATATTATTATTTCATTTAGACTTGTTCATGCATCATAGATTATTTTATTTCAGGCAGTCAATGGGAGAGACTGCAGTGTTTTAGCCACGGAGCTGCGCCGTGGAGGGCTTGCGGGAGTATAGTAACTGCCCTCCGTGGGCCCCTAGCGCCCCGGGAGAGGCCAGCCGGTGGTCCCCGAGGCTGAAGGGGCAACCTGCACACCACATTTCAGAAGGAAGCATTTTGCTTGCTGCCTAATTTTCTTTACTTATCTGAAAAGTCTCAACCCAAGGATACTGCCTAGGAAACCGATCGATCGAAACGAGATTATCAGATCCTCTAAGATGATTTGGTCCTCATCTCAGGGCTGCGGTGGATTGAGAATTAGATCACAGGGCCTATCCTTTGGCCTGGCAAATTAGGTTAGCGGCCACCACAACACAAAGGGTGGCTTTTCCTGTGCCAAACGGACTCATGACTCGTGCACTCTATTGATGAGAAAAGTGAGTGGGCAGGAAGCACTTCCCTGTCTTGGGCACCCCTCGCCCCTTCCAACAACCCCATGAAGTGCTGGCCACACCCAACATCAGCAGTGATAGGCAAACTGTGGAGAAGCAGTGGCCTGCAGACAGACAGCTCAGCAATTCCCTCCCCTGTCCCTGAATTCACCCACTTACAACAGAATGAAGTAAGAGAAGGTCAGTGCCTGCCAGGGCAGACCCCAGGAGCACCAGCAAGCCCCATGCCAGAGGGGACAGCTCTATTAGTGCCTCCCAGGAAGCCTCAGACCCTTCCGCCCTGCCCTGGGTCTGTGGCCTGAGCTGTGCCAGCTGAGGGGGCAGGCAGCAACTGGCTCCAGATGGCCCTTCCTCTGACATGGACAGCAGCTGGGCCCCTGCCTTCTGCTTTGCAGATTCACAGTGACATGAGAGACCACTTAGGGCCTCCAACGGGCATACCACCTGAAGGTGAGGGGTCTCTGCTACAGTCAGGGACCTTCAGTGGGAGCTGACAGTCTAGGCCTTATCCCATCTTTCCCAGGCAGATGGCTTTGGGAAGGCTCTCAGAGGCCCCTCCAGGACCAGCCCAGCAAGACCCAGCACTTGGTGCCACTGAGCCAGGCTGGTCGGAGGTGCATGTTTAGTTATCCAGTGCCCTCTTTGCTTGCTTGTGTGCCTGGAATTGAGTGAAGAAGCCTGTGGGCTTGCCCTGGCCCTGGAGCCTGGACTCACCTGATGTGTGGCTGTGTCTCTAACTAAGGGAAGCAGGCCTCAGGGATGGACTGGAGGTCTGGGCTGTCCCACTGGGGTCCTGCTGCTGGTGGTCAGACAGTGGGGTATCTGCTGAGAGGGGACAGCAGCCCATTTCTAGCATGCTACCCAAGAGAAGTCTGGGCAGGAGACCGGTCACTGCCAAGTTCCACACCACAGAGTGTGGGATGAACTGGCTTGATGATCTTTGCAAGTCTTAGCAAATGAAGATCCTGGGCTCTCAGTAGCCCAGCCACACTCAGTCTGTGAAGGTCAGAGGCTTCCAAGGCCAGGAGCAGGGAGAACCACATCAGCAGGTGCAGGAGCGCCATCCTGAGCCTGGGCCAGGATGGAGAGCCCATCAATTCGTCTGCAGCCTTTCAGTTAGAAGAGGAGACCCCTCTTCCGTCCCATGAGGTCAGCCTCTCCTCTCCTGCAGGCTGCACCTGGTGCCCCTTGGGCTCAACAAGGCCTCCAGACCTGCAGCAGGAGCGGTGTCTCAGCATAGTCCTGTAGGGAAACGTTGTCCCCAGGAGGTGGAGACAGGGCAGCGGTGGGGTGTGCTAGTGTGAGCAAGAATAGGAAAACATTTTTCTCTCACATGGCAAAAACACCAACATTGCAGTGTTCATTGTAGATATAAGATCAGAAAAAAATACGGTGCCCCAAATCATAATACTTCGGGGACTGGAATTTAAGCTATTTTTTTCTTTTCTTCTTCTCTCTTTTAATTATTTAAAATTACGCACATGCTAGTTCCTAGTAAGCCTCTTGTTTGTGATGAGGATCACCTAAAACCTGGGCACATCCACCAACAGTACTTGTGTTCAGATCAACTGGTTGCCAAAATATATAAAATTGCAAGGAACTACAGCAACATTAACATTTTTACAAATTAATATATTTTATTAGTCACAAGAGTGTCGATATGTTTGAAAAAGGTAATAAATGCTTTGAAGACCATAGGCGAGCAAGTCCTCACAGGTGTGTAGACTGGCTCCCCACGTGCCTTCAACACAGCACGTTGGGAGCAGCCAGCGGGGCCCCGAGTCTGCGCGGACTTCCAGCTGACTCTGCTGTGCGGCAGGCAGGGCAGTGGCCAGTGGGCAGGAGGGGACAGCCCTGCAGTCACAGATACTTGCTGGACATGCAGCTTGAGTGTGGATGCAGGCATGAGATGGGGATTCTGAGTGGCAGTGTGCACAGGCTGCAAGTGACCCGAGGTGCTCTTCCTTCCCCTCCTTGACACCTCGTCATGAGCCTTGTGTTTGTGCACATGCGAGAGGCAGAGTCCATTCTTCACTCTGTGAAGCTAGGCTGGTCTGTGGGTTATTTTGCTAAACCAAGAAACAGAAATACAGAAATATGCTTTGAAACCTCTGGATACCAGGAGGATTAATTTCATGTGCCAACTTGTTTAGGCCGTAGTAATTAATTACTTTTTAAAAACAAGTCTAGATGTTGCTATAAAGGTATTCTTCAGCTGTGATTATTATTATTATTATTTTTTTTTTGCATGAGAGATTGAACCCAGGGGCAACTTCCCCCGACCTTTTTATTTTTTATTTTGAGGTAGGGTCTTCTCTAAGTTGCTCAGGGTCTCTCTAAGTTCCTTAGGCTGGCCTTGAACGTGCAATCCTCCTGCCTTAGCCTCCCAAGAAGCTGGGATGACAGGTGTGCACCACAGCACCCTTCCTGTGATCAGCTCTTAGATCAGTGGACTCTGAGGAAGGGAGGTGGCACTCTGTAGTGTGGGTGGCCTCGACCCCATAAGTCTCACTGGAGTCTGCCCCCAGGGCACACTGTCACAGACAGTTTGGCCCCCAGGAAGTGGGATCAATGCAGGAGCACACATCAGAATTTTAGCATGATTTGGTTCTTTGTTCAGCTCTCAGAAATACAGCTGGAGACCTGTGTCCTTGTGACTCCAACTCCCCCAAACCCCATCACCCAGTCACCAGTGTTCATCTTTCCGTTGGCACCACAGTGCTTCTGGAGAACAGCAACATCTCCTCTCTAGTAAATGAAGCTCAGTTCTACCCACACACCCCTGTGGACGTGAAGCAAAAGGAAAAACATAAGCATCAGTGGATGTAAGGTGAGCAATTTCTACTCAGAGCCCAAAGGAAGCAGCAATACAGGCTTGTCAGGAATGAAAAAAGAAAAAAAATCTAATTTCATAGCTACCTTGAGAGAAAGGAAATTACTTATTCTAGTAAAATTCCTTTCATAGGAATTAGAAAGGTGGGAAGAGGTCCCTAATCTTAAAGATTTACATTGGACTTACCTTTTATGTAGTATGAACTTATGCTGTACGTGGAATGGGATGGAATACTTAAATTGTATTGAGCATGAATGGGTCAAGGGTCAGTGATTCATAAAGTGTTATTGCTATATATATTTTATTAAGAAGGACATAAGTTACCAAAAACACATCCCTTTGCCCCTGAAATATCAACTTGAGAGACAAATTCATGAACGCATAGATCATACCTATCTTTTGAGGATGGGTAAGTTCCTCTGGCCTAGAGGAAAATCTTGTGATCATAATCTATAAACAGTCTGCCATGGCTTCTAACCTTTGCCTCAGGAGTGAGAACTCCTTTAGTCCCTGACCTCTTCTACCTTCTTTGAGTAAGTAGCTCACCAGTGCATAAGTGACAAGACATGATTAACAATAGGAAATCCTAGACCTAAGAGAACCGAAGTTCCAGGGCTGTGTTCAGTGTGGGAAGGAAAGGAAGCAGATAGTGCTTGATGAAATGAACATGGCACGAAGGGGCCATCAAACTCGGGGTCTGCAGGGAAGCACCTTATGAGACTGTGTGACAGTAGGGAGGTGATGAGCAGCCCCGCTTAGCCCAGGGGCCAGGTTCACAATTCTAACAAATGTTATTACTTTGGTGGTGGCAAACACTTAGAGTCACCCTTAAATTAAAAGCCAGTATCATAACAAGTAGCCAAGAAATCTAATGTTCTATAATGAACTCAAGGATTATTGCATGTGTGTCAATGGATAGGGGACTATAATTTCTGGATCAGCTTTTCCAGAGATATCTATGATAATGAACACTCACCTTTACAAGTGAATGGATGTTGGCTTATTTTTAAAACACACATCATACTTACCACATACATGCCTACAAAATGCGTCTGAGAATCTTAGGTTAACAGTATATCCAAAAATCTCCATCTCACACAAACATGAACCATCAACAGAGATCCAATCCACTCCATGTTGCCAGAGCATTTGAGAGACACGATTTTTCAAATGATGGAACAACATGGACATAATGGTAATCGGTTATGGATAATATCATTGAATTTTGCTTAATTTTGCCCAAGAAACAGAGATTATTATCTCATTTAAAGATTTAACTATGAAGGTTGAAAAAAAAGCCTTAAGACTGTTCAAGGACATGTGTGCCAAGTTTTGGAGACAGGACCAAAACTCAGACCTCTTTGATTCAAAACTACTGCTTAACTGCTAGCGGCCCTCAACTATCGGATTTGGGTAATCTGCCAGTTTTCACTCAATTTTAAGTCTTACTGTCAGATTATATTAATTTACCTCAAAATCAAATCATTCAAATCCAAGCAAACCTGGGAGATATCCCTTAAAAATCTGTGCCAACTGTGCAAATCAACTCAGCAAATGACTTCTCAGACGCGGGGCGCCTGGTGCTCAACCCGTAAAGATGGAAGGTGAAGGCAAGGGCCCTGCTCCAGGGGACCATGGGAGTGAGACACAGCAGGGTGCTCCTGGGACCAGGCCAAGAGAGCCAGGAAGGGCAGCACCTGCAGATGGCCCCCAGGTCATGTGGGGATGGTCTTCCTCCCTCCCGTTGCAAGAGAGACAGCAGGAAAAACCCTGACAGAAAACACCAGCTCTGGAATCCAACCATGGGAGGCCCAGAAACGCCTGGGGTCGGGCTCATTCCCCCACCCTGTGCAGACGACCTCGTGAATCAGAAAGCGTAAATAGCACTGCGCATCTTTTCTCAGTCCATGATCCATTCCGAGCTACTTTTGTACTAGATGTAAGGTTTAGGTCAAAGTTCACATTTTTGAGTACGGAAGTCCAATTGCTGCAGCATCATTTATTTAGAAGCTAGCCTTCATCCTTTGAATTGCTTTTTTATCTTTGTCAAAAATCAGCTGGCCATGTGTGTATGGGTCTATTTCTGGGCTCTGTTCTGTTTCATTGATCCGCGTGTCTGTCCTTTGGCTGCAGTGTCTCGATTTGTGCAGCTACAGAGCAAGCCCTGGCATCAGAAGCATAATTCCTTTGTTCTACCACCTTTTCTTTTCCAATAATGCTCAATAAATCTGTGCATAATTAAATATCATAATTCCTGGACTTTGATGACAATTTCTATAGACTTATGAATGATTTTAGGAAGAATACAGGTTTTCACCGTGTAGAAGCTTGCCATTTATGGACACAGGATGTCTGTTTAGGTGCACTTTTATTTTGTTCTCATCAGCATTTTTGTAATTTTTCGGATAGAGATCTCTCCGTGCTTTGATAGATTTACACCTACAATTCCCTGTAGAGTGTTTTCAATACAATCGTGCTTTCAATTTTGGTTTCCACTTGTTCACTGTTAGTACATAAAAATGCAGTCGATAGCTCTGTGTTGGCCTTGTATCTTCTAACCTTGCTGAACTCACCTACTATGGGAAATTTATTGTGAATTCTTTGTTTTTTTTTTATAGGAATAATTATATCATATGAAAATAGAATTCTGTTTCTTTCTTCCAATCCATTGTTCCCTTGTTTATTTTCTTTGTATTATTGTACTGGCTGACGCTTCCAGTCATTTTGAATAGCAGTGGCGACTGTGGACATCCTGGCCTCATTCCTGCTCTTAGAAAGAAAGTATTCAGTCTTCTGGCCTTAAGTATGATGTTAGCTGCAGATTTTTTCAGATTTTTGCTCTTTCAAGTTGAATAAGTTCCATTCTGTATCTAGTATGCTGAGATTTTTTTCCTATTATGAATGATTATTGAATTTTGTCAAATAATGTTTCTGTGTTGCTTGCTCCAATTATCTTATTTTTTCCTTTTTTAGCTCTGTGACACATTGCATAGCTTGGATTTCAAGTGCTGAACCAGTCCTGTGTAGTTGCAAAGTAAGCCCACTGGTCTGGTATATATATAACACTTTGTGCATACCGCTGGGCTAAATCTGTTCATATTTTATTGAAAGGGTTGTATCTAGTTGGTGGCATAGACTCGTCTGGGATTTTCTCTATTTCTATTCCCTCTGTCTTTTGTGGGTATTAATTTATCTTTATAGCTCTGGCTAAAATTTCCAGCGAAACCCTGTGGGTATGGAGACTTCTCTTCAAGATGCCTTTAATTGCAACTCAATTTGTTTCATGTTTATAGGACTATTCTGGCTGTTTATTTCTCCTTGACGGAGACTCGAAGGTTTATTATGGAATATTGGTCATTTTGAGCGTAGCGCTGTTGAGAGCAGTCCCTCTTTATTCCTTCAGTGGCTGTAGACTCTGAACTGAAACCGTTCTGTGCAGTCCTGATATTGGTAATTTGTGTCTTCTCTCTTTTAACTTTGTCAGTTTTGTTTGAGTTTAATTGACTTAATCGAGGATTTTTTCCTCAGAAGAGCCTCCGTCTTTGCCTCAATGATTTCCTACTGGGTCTGCTTCAATTTCATTAATTTCCTCTCTCCTTTGCACTATGCCTCCTGAGCTTGCTTCTTTTTGTTTGCACCTCTTTCTCTGGTTTCTTGAGGATGGGACTTGCCTGGTGCCTGTGGAATCCAGTGTCAGTGCCTGGTACTGTAATGTCCCCTCAGCACTGCAGCTTGGTCATGCGAAGTCTGTTTTGAGTCCGCTGCATGTGTGACATCTTGAGCTTCCCCCTTTGGAACGTGCACCACGTAGAAGACTCTCGTCTAATTTGTGAGCATTTGAGGTGCTTTGTTCACTTTCTGTTATCCGCTCCCAGTTTGATTCCATGATTGTTGGAGAACTTCTCTGGATTCTCCACCGTTTCTGACTGAAGGTTTGGTTTCTGTCCCAGAGTGTGGAGTGTGATGGGAAATGTGCCTTGGGCTCTGCATGGCGTGTGTGCTGGGCTGCAGTGTGATGGGAAATGTGACTTGGGCTCTGCATGGCGTGTGTGCTGGGCTTCTGTTCTATTTGACAGTGGGATTCGACCCAGTGTCCAACAGGCCCTTGTGCAGGAGGTACAGCTAGGAGCCTCCTTGGATCGCTGGGTTCTGAGGATGCCGGAGACCTGTCGTCTGTTCACTGGTCCGTCTGTTCCTGTTTCTTTACACACATGGAAGCTCCGAAGTTCAGGCGTCTTCAGATGGGTTCAGCCTTTCACCATCCGGCGATGCCCCCCCTCTTAGTCCTAGCAATTTTCTTTGCTCTGGGGTCTATGTTCTCTGATACCAACAGAATTGGGTTTATTCTTTCTGTGTTGCTTCAGGTTCCTATTCCTGTTTCTTATGTCCTTGAACATTCTGCTGGGATTCCATTTTGATTGACTCACAGTGAGGCGCATTGCTTCGGAAGCCTTCCTCGGTTGCAGGTTTCAGTATTGGAGTATCCACAGGCATTCCAGTGTCTTGGCCCCGGGTTGTTTACCACTTCAGTTGAAGCATTTAAAGCCTAACTCCCAATTCAGACCCTTGCCCTGACAACTTTTCTAATGTGATTGTCTTAGGATTTAATCTAAGGACTTTGAGTTCCTTATCTGGTGGTGGTTGATTTTTGCTTCAACAACAAATGTGATGAATAGAGTGCCTTTTTCACCTAACATTATTGGGTACCATATGCTGATGGCCAAGCCTGTCTCACGAGTGGGGACATGGTTCATGTGAGTGGCTGCTGTTTTACCCCGCAGCCTGAGGCTGCCTTCTGTGATCATGGTCTTCCTGTGCTCACACTTAGCTGTTCCTCCAGGGTAGGTCTGCTGAGACGCAATCTCCTAACGTCCCTGCAGCAAGGACACTGCTGAGCGTTCTTCATTCCAGGAGGGATGCAGGGCCCAGACGACGCTCTTTCCCTGCGGCTCCTCTGGCTCCAGGCTCTGGAGCAGCTTGCTTCCCCTGCTGGCTTCCTTCACAGGACGGAGCCATTTCTCTGGTTGATGTGTTGACCCTGTCTCTGTCTTCCAATACCGAAACTTTAATTATCATGTACTCTGTTTCAGTTTTCTTAGGGTTTGTTGTTTGGAATTTTTAAGCTTCTTGACTCCAGACAGCTGCATCTTTCACCAAATTGGGGAAGTTTGCCACCATTATGTGTTGTTGATACAATTTCCCAAGGTTCTACATTATTCCTTCAGATACGAGTGTGCCCTCGCGACTTCTCTCCTGGGATTCGGGTGACCCAGGGGCTGCATCTGCCCACACATTCTTGACATCTGCTCATTTTCTCTGCTGTGTTTTCTCGCTGCCACACTGTGTGAACTTTAGAGGTCTGACCTCGTGTGAACTGATTCTATTATTTGCTGTCCTCCGCATCATGTAGAACACTCAGTGACTCTTTTATTTTGACTCTTATATTTTTTAGTTATAGAATTTCCATATGGGGTGATTTTCAAAGTGCATTTATTTGATGATATTTGCAACTTTTTAAATTTTAAGAGAATTTACAATCATCCACTCAACTTTATAATGACTTCTTTAAAATCCATAGTATTTGATTCATCCTGATGCAGGGGAGGGCGGCCGGTGGACTTTCTTTTATCACTCAGGTGTATTTTCCAGTTCCTGGGAACACTCATGATTTCCCCCAAATCCAAGGATGTTAGCTATGGTGTTAGAAGCTCTGCCCTCTATTCCAACCTCTGTTTTCACGCATGCCCTGTGGGGCTTAGCATGTGGGTCCTGGCTAGTTTTGGGATCTGCAGTTCCAATGACAGCTCTATTGAACTTGCGGAGCTCCTCAGGGTGACTCTGATCCGTTTCACTCTGACTGTTCTGGATCCCAGCAACTGCAATGCTCTGCCTGTGTGCTGATTTGGGTGGGTGTCAAGTGAAGGCCACGCTGGCCCACGTCACTTTCTGTCACTGGCTTGAGGCTGTGAGATTCTGGCCTGTTGGTACCGCAGGGGAAGCAGATGGGCCACTGCCACCCGGGTGGAGGAGGTGTCTCCACCTGTGCTCGGCTGTGCCTGACTCTGGGCAGGTTGGGTCCCTACTGCCTGGGGAGTGTCCTGGGACCCTGGCTGAGACTTTGGCACTGCAGCCTCTCCTGTGTCTTGGGGTGGAGGGGGGCAGACAGACTGCCCTGGAGCGTCTATCCTTGGCCAGGGACAGAGGCTTTCCCTGGTTTGATGTTTGTATACTGGAGGTCCTGTGTTCACACTCCTCCAGTGTCTACTGCAGAATCCAGAGGCAGCCCAGGAAGCACCCTGCCCTGGCTCCTTGAGCCCTCCACCCTGGTAGGCTGCCTCCCCCACTTTTCATAATCCAGGGGTTCTCTGCTGAAGATTCTCAAGCTGTTAGATGTGTTCAGAGGGAAGCCAGGGAAAAAAAGTCCACACCAGCTTGTCTCAAACCCTGGGCCTCAGACTTGGCGCCTGGCCTGCTTCTCTCCTCTCTTGAAGAAGCTTTCAGATCCAATACCAATAAGCTTTGAGCTTGTTGTAACTGGTGCCCCACGTAAGGGTGGAGCCCTGAGTTCCCAGTGCTGGGAGGAGCCCAGCCACAGACCCAGGCTCTGGACCACGTCTGACCTTGACCACACAGACTCATAAAGAGATGCCCTGTTCAACACAGGGACTCCAAGGAGGAGACAAGGGATCTGGGGAAAGCCCTGCTCTTCACAGACCTCTCATGCTCCCTACTAGGACAGGTGGATACTGTTCTGGGCAATGAAATGTGTAGCTTCCATGTGATGGGAATTGAAATGCCTTACTTTCAGACCTAAAGGCAAAGGATTAAAAGATAGTAACATGAAGTTCTAAGAGTGAGCTTCTATGAAATTGTCTCAGTTGGAGGCTGAAGGCCAACATGCACAAGTAAGTGCAACTCAATAGGCAGCACAGTTCTTGGGGTTAAAATAATACCGATGCTTCTGCAGCAAGCCCAGTGGTTAGCGATGCCCACAAACAGATCTTAGGTGATGGCGTCATTGGACATTTTATTAAAGTGTTCTGATTGCCACGGGGACTGCTATTTAGTGATTCTGAGATAATGTTTCAAGGCAAATTAGGCTTAATCACATCACTTTTACTTTATTTTGATAAGTACACAGTCACCCCAAGACATGTGGGCTGGCGAGCACTTGATTGATGGTGGACGGTGATATCCGCTGCCCCAGGGTTAGAACCTCTTTTCTCCTGGGGTTAGTGACACGTGGCCCAGAGGTTAAGGGTTCTTCGATGGTCTTCCAATCTAGGGAATAGTCATATTTATCCTAAAATCTATCAGAATTTATTTTTAAAAAACCCAGTGAATTTCTTAATGGAAGTAATTGCTAAGGTTAGGAACGGAGAGACTTCTAGAACCCCTTCACCTGGACAGGAAAGGAGACAAAAAATGAAGTTCAAGGTCACAAACTCTAATGCCAGTTTAATGAGGGTTAAGATGGATTTCAAAATTAAATATCAGTTGGAAAGACTTGAGAATATGGAAAATCCATGAATGTTAGATAATTTTAATTAAAAGAGAAATTAAAAAAGATTAGCTTCTAGACTCAAATCTAAATGAGTACATTACATTTTTGTCAATTGACCCATCCGGAAGTTATATATCAAAAAATAGAAAAATCAAAATAAAAAGCTCATTGGATAGTCTAAACGGTGCAGTGGACTTGGCAAAGTATGGACTGTGTGGCCACCGTAGCAGGACTGTGGTTTTGATGGACTGACAGACATGCAGACCAACAGGACAAATAAGAATGCAGCACAGAAACTCACAAATATGCCCAAGTGATTTTCTTTTATGAAATAAAGCAATTTAATTGAGGAAAGGTTGCCTGTTCAACAAATAGTGTTAGTAATTGAGTTTCTGTCAGAAAAATGAAACTTGATCTAGGTCTCACGCCAATTTAAAACTTTACTGGAAATGAATCACGGATAACTTAAAACTATCAAACCTTTAGAAAAATCACGGGAGAAAAGCTTCATGATCTACGTCTCGGCAAAGCGTTTTTAAAGCACAACCCATGGAATGCTTCTGTGGGATGTGTACATCAGCGCAGAGCTCACGATTTCAAGTGATGTTCCACGTCTGCAAATACGCAGCCCGTAGGTAGCAAGGGGCTGAAAGCAAAGCTAAGTCACAGAAATTAAGTGACAAACACCTCGATTGATTTCTTTCCAAGAATGATTCCTTCCAGGTGACCATTGCCCTGAAAGGGAACATGGTTTCTTTATTCGAATCTTTATTTACTAAATCTTTATAGTTGCCTTTCTTAAATGGTCCGGTGTGGGGTCTGGCATGCATGCACACAGTGTGCTGATTTCTGCAGTCATGCTGTTATCATTTCTTTTCCTGCAGAGTACTTTTGATCTTCTTTCTTGGCAGATTAAAAGTATACAATGTGGGTGGGCCATCTAATATTTGCAGATTTCCCTATATTCTCAAAGTTGGCACACAGTATTCAACGATCTTCTGCTTTGAAAATGCTCTTCTTCCCAAGTTAGGCAGGTTTGAAGTGAGGGGGCGACTTGGCTCTGCAGTCCGGTGCACATTAGGACTCTGCACGTGCCACCACCCACGTGGGAGCTCAGCCTTTGGTGACTTAGGGCTGTTGAAAATTTGGCCTTCACAGCACACACTGTTCTTTCTCTAAAAGCATGAGGGCTAGAGCAACTGAATCGGAGAGCAATCTCCAGCTCCTCATTGCTCCCGATGAGCCTGGCTTGTCCCCGACCGCAGATAATTGAATTGGTGTCTGCCTGGAATTACTCGGACCTCCAGCCTAATTGGGACTCCGTTCATTTCCCCTGTCTATAAATTAATTTGGGTGGAACTAGACATGTTAAAGTGTTACCAGCTGTAAGATTAGGCGGGCTAACAACTCAAAGGCCAGAGGAAGACTGAAAAGGACACAGAAGTTTGGGCAGTTCAATTTATGGCAAACGTGATTCTGAATCCTCCCGAGGTGCGCAAAGGGGGATTGACCTAGTTAATGTGAGATATCCCAAACGCAAATTTGTTCCCTTATAACTGTCTGAAAATTCTTAAATGATGAAACTATGGGGGAAATTGGAAAGGGAATTAAGTCTGATGGTCCTAAGTGTCAACATATAGAAAGGAGACTCAACATGGTGTGGTGAAACAGGACAGGGCACTTCACTCTGCCTGAGCAGGGCCCATGACCCCCACATGGGATGGAGGCAGGACCCAGGCACCTGATGGTGGGTACACGTTCCAGCCTGGCTCCCTTTCTTCCCTTCTTGGAGAAGGGCATCGAGCTACCCAGGTCTATGGGGTAAGTAATGCCGCAGGGCTCACCTGGAGACGTCACCTGGGGTCCAGCGTTGAGAAGCAGCTCCCCTGAGTGCTCTGGGTGGCCACCTACTCAACACTGGGTGCACTTCAGCTGTCCGCCTCCTCACCTGCAGGTGCTCCACCTGACCCTGTGGCATCCTAGCTGCCCTGACACAGCAACGCACGCTCCTCGCTCCTGCTGGCCTTTCCCCCGAGAGTATTAAAACCACTTGTATAGTTTAACTGTGTCCACTGAGAAATGATTACAGGTTCGCAGAAGTTGTGAAGGCCGTACACAGAGGTCCCGTGAGACCTTGACCAGCTCTACTCACCTGGCTACACCCTAGGTAAGGGTGGTGAATACCTGAGCCAGGAGGCTGGCTGTGGCATCTGCCTGGTACACATCAGTCAGCACAGGTGAGACCCTCTGGTCAGGATGCGGAAGTGCCTGGCCCTTGCCAGTTCCCCTTCCTGCTGCCTGTCCACAGTGGAAATCCCTCAGCCCATGACAGTCCCTAATCAGCACCCATGAAAGCGTCTCCAGCTCCACGCTCTGGTGGCTTCCAGATAGCCATAAATGGAGCCTTGTCTTACATAACCTCCTGAAATTAACTCTGCTCTCCTGGCCTAGCGCTCTCAAGACTCGCCGAGGTGGTGGGATGGCTCCGTCCTTCCTTCCTCTTCATTGCTGAGGGTGCTATGGTGAGGATGCACTATGTCTTTGGCCTCTCGGGAGAGAATTCCATTGCTTCCAACTCCTGGCTTCTACCAGGGAGCTGCAGCGAACGCTGGTGAACAAGTCTGTGTGCGAACAGGCATTTTCATTTCTCTGCAACCAGTGCTCAGGATGCAATTGATGGATCACATAGTAGTTGAAGGTTTAGTTTAGTTTTCTTTTTTTTTAATTTTCAATTTGCTTTTTCGGAATGGTTGTACCATCTCATATTGTGAGCAGTGCTATCTGGGCCTCTTCACCAGCATTTGGTGTCCGGCATCGACGACTTCTGGTCGTTCCGGTAAGCACACGGCGTCTCGTGTCTGGTGTGCGTTTCTCTGCCGGCTACTGATGGTGAGCATGCTTGCGCGGATTTGCACGCTCTCTGCATCATCTCTTTTGGTCAACCGTCTCTGCGGCTTTTGCCCATGCTCTGATAGGATCGTGGGCGACTTTTACTGTTGAGAATTCCTTGTAGATCCTAGACTCTAGCCGACATCAGACGCTCACAAGATTTCCTCAGCGGCTCCTCATCTTCTCACGCTTCAGGACAGTTCTTTTTAGAGCAGAGGTTTTCGTTCTCATTATGTCCAATATACCAAATTTTTATGACATAGATTGTGATTTAGATATGGAGTCTAGAAACCTTTTGCCTAGACCTGGATCATGAAGATTTCCTCGCAAGATTTTTCTGAAGGTTTGTTCGTTCTGCATGTTGCATTCTGTCCACAGTTCCTTTTGAGCACAGTTGGAACAGTGTGAGACCTAGGCTAAGCTCGTGGTTCTTATGGCTACTCCATTTGTCAAACGGGTTATCTTTCCTCAACCAGACTGCTTTGCCTTATAAAAACTTTAGTTGGGCATGTTTATGAATTTTATTCTGGTTTTTATTTTGTCCTGTTGACCTGTGTGTCTATCACTGTATCAATAATATAGTCTTGGTTACTATGTTTGTACGGTCTTTAAAAAGATTTTTATATGGCAATTCTATTTCCTCTGCCCTTCCATGCAAATTTAAAAATAATCTGGTGCACACCTACATAAATTCTTGCTGGAATTTTGATAGGAATGGTGCTAAATTTAGTATCACTTCCCTACGACTGTTTTAAGGTGTCTTCCAGTCCATGCTGCAGCACGTTATCCGAGCCTTTGTGATTTTCTCATCAACATTTCACAGCTCTCAGCATACAGATACTGTTTTCTTTAATTTACAAAATAATTTTGGATTGATCATAAATGCTCTTTTGTTTTCAATTTAGATATTCACATGATAATCTGTAAAAATAAAATTTATTCTACCTCTATCTTGTAACTTGTGATAATGCTCAACCCATATATTAGCTCTGGATGTTTTATGTGTCTGTCTTAATATATTGATGCAAACAATGATGGAATCATTGGAGAGCAGATTTCTTTCTTTCTGATCTGCATTTTTTCCTTTTAGTGACTTATTGTACTGGAAATAACTTCTAACATTAAATGGACAGTAGAGAGAGTAAACATTCTTGCCTTTTTCATTTTAGGGAGCATGCATAAATGCTTAGTGTTAGTTGTAGGTTTTTGAGACATTCTTTGTCAAATTGAAACCATTCCTCTGTGTTCTTACTTCCCCTGAGAGATTTATCATGAATAGACGCTCAATATTGACACATGAGTTTAGTGATTGATATGACCATGTGGTTTTCTTCTCTAGCCTGCTAATATGGTTGATCACATCGACTGCTTCTCCAACACTGACACTGCCTTAAATCCCTTGGATAAACCATGTGTACTCATGGTATATATTTTTTATATATTTCTGAGTTCTTTCTGATGACATTTGCTGAGAATTTCTGCATGCTTATTCATGAGGATTATTGGTAATTGATGTGCAGTTTTGTTTTTTGCACTATCTCTGTCAATTTTGCTATTGGGGTAATACTGGTGTCATAAAATAAAAATCCCACCACATCTATTGTTTGGAAGTAACCGTGTAGAATTGCTGTTAACATTCTCTGCCCCGAGAGGTTGCTCCGGGAGCTTTAGGATTTCCAGGCTCTCTTCCTTCCTTGCAGCGGGTGTCAGGAGACTGCCAGCTCTGCGGGTGGTGGGCTATGCTTTGAGTAGCTGGTACCCCGCACATGGGCCAGCTCGCTCGTGTGGCTCATGGTCCTCGGGTGCTGCACCCTCGTCTGCGTGATCTGTAGTGATGTTCTTTGCTCACCCTGATGTCGGCAATGCGGCTTCTTTCCTCGTTTTGTTTTCAGTTTCATCTGGAAATTGGCCAATTGTATTGATCCTTTCAAAGAATCGCTTGTGTCATTGTGCTATCTGTTGTTTTCTGTTTTCAATTTTAGTTTCTCCCGTGATTTGCAGCACCATGGCCGAACCCAGGGGACTTTATGTGAGGTGGAATAAGGTAGGCACAAAGAGGCAAATACTGTGCTCTCCCCACGTGGAATTTCCTCGGGTTTCGAGGTGAGCCTTTAGCCTTATAAATCCCCTCTCAGCTCTGATGTAGCTCTGCCCCACCCATTCGCCAGCCACCTGTCTGGGTCACATGAGGGAAGCAGGCAAGGCCTGCTGGCTGCTCCTGGGGCCCCAGCCCCTCCTCCCTGACCTCCACCTGAGCTCCCAGCTTGTTCTTTACAGGGTCCCTCTGTGGTGTGTAGTTGTCTCGGGAGCTGGGGACAGGGAGCTCCTCCTCTGATGTTTAGTTAATGGGTGCTTCTGGTGACTTAGTGCTAACTGTCTCTTGGTCCATTTCCCTGAGTGGTGTTTCCTACTGGCCCCCAGGACACCAGGCACAGAGCTGTAAAGTAAATGCCATTGTCTTTGGCCCTGCAAAGAAAACACAGAAGTTAGTTCTGGAGACACAGTAGAACCTAAACCCGGCCATCCTTGACTGTGGAAGTGAGCACTTGTGATCCTGGAGGGCAGGGCAGGGAGCAGGGCCCAGTCCTGCTATTTCTCTCT
>PVKS010018135.1:0-40656 GCA_004027875.1 Aplodontia rufa
TGGAATGGCAAAACCGCCTGTTTCATCTTTCTTGCTTAGTAGTGCTTTGGCAATTCTTGGTTTCTTGTTGTTCCAAATGAATTTGAGAATTGCTTTTTCTATGTCTTTAAAGAACGACATAGGTATCTTTATAGGGATAGCATTAAATCTATATAAAGCTTTTGGTAGAATGGCCATTTTTATTATATTAATTCTGCCTGTCCAAGAGCAAGGGATATCTTTCCATCTTCTTAGGTCATCTTGGATTTTGTTCTTCAATGTTTGATAATTTTCATTGAAGAGATCTTTGGTTTCCCTTGTTAGATTAATTCCCAAGTATTTTATTTTTTTTGAAGCTATTTTGAAAGGGACTGTATTCCTGAGTTCTTCTTCAGTCCAGAGGCCAATTAAATTTTTTAAAGAAAGAGAGGGACAGTGAGAGAGACAGAAAGAGAGGAAGAGAAAGAGAGAATCGATTTTATTTAGTTTTTCATGTGGCTTTTGTTTCTCTGACATTCTGTTGTGTATGTGGTGCTGGGATTGAAACTCGCAGCTTCTCGCATGCTAGGCAAGCATTGTAAATGCTGAGCCACTGCTCCAGCCCTCCATTTGATATTTTAATAATGCTATTGACTGCATATATTTTAAACTATGGAAAGCAAAACTGTGAATAAAGGGGTATTATTATAAACAATTTCAGATTTATTAATAATCACACTAAATGCAAATGGAGAAAACACTTTGAATAAAGTGGAAGATTTTCAGACCAGATTAAAAAAAAAATCAGTATACACTGATTACAGTAGACCTACTTAATTAAGAGACAGAAAAGTTCAAAGCAAAAGTGTAGAAAAGGGATCTGCTATGCCCACTTGAAGCCAAATAAAATTGGTTTTGGTATATTAGTATCAAAGCAGGTTTCCAGAGAAGAGATAAAAAGGGACATTTCAAATAATAAAAGTCAATTCTTCAACAAGACACAAAAATCTAAATACGTATTTCCATAATAAAGGAGTTTCAAGATGCATTTTTGGATTTATTGGGAGGAACAGACAACTATAGATTGAAAATGTAGCACTCAAGTGAGTTGCAGAACATTTGAACGACCTTGTCAATCAGTTTGACACTATCCAAAGCAGCAGAATACACATTGTTCTCAAAGAAATATTGTGCATTTACCAAGATAGAGCGTATATGGAATTATAAATCCAATTCACAGAACCCTCTCATGTCAAGGAATTCTCTCTAATCACCCATGTTCCTGATTCAATGAACACGTGATTCCACTCTACTTGATATCCTACTTTCTGACAATTACAAATTAGTGGGTCCTGATCATTTTTTTGTGTGTCTGCTAACCCCTCTAATGGAAGATACTGCTTTCCCATTCTGGCTATATGGTCCCTTAAAAATCCCTGAGAAGCTGTGGAGAAGGCACCCTGGGATTATATCTCTGAAGGAAAAATGGAGGAACTTTTGTCCAGTGTTATAGATAATGTATGAAAGGGTCCAGTACAGGAGTGGTATAGGATTTAATAAATGGGTCAGACTATATATATCCTTTCAACTACAAGCCAGAGACTCAGAATAGTAAGGGTCTACTGACCATTTTAGGCTTGAGAAAAAAATCTATACAGATGAATTTCATTTTTATTTCTTTTTTCAATAGTTTTTTAAAGAAAGGGGACAGGGAAAGAGAGAGAGAGAAAGAGAGAGAGAGAGAGAAGCAATTTTATTTAGTTTTTCATGTGACTGTTGTTCCTCCAACACTTCATTGTGCACTTGGTACTGGGGTTTGAAGTCTCGTACTCATGCACGCCAGGCAGGCACCATAACCGCTGAGCCACCACTCCAGCCCTCATTTTTATTTCTAATGCTTGAAATGTCATCTTTACTTAATAAGATTTATATTTTGATCTGTTGTTCAGTTCTAGGAAATATCTCAAATTCTCTTTACAAACATTGGTTCCTCACCATTTCCCCATCTTTCTGCTCTTTTCTTCTATAAATATTCTTTGACTTAGTCATTTTATCTCATATATATCATAATCTCTTTTCTCCTCATATTTCTCCTCTGCTACATTCTGAGCAATATCCTTAGATTTTTCTTCAGTTCAATGCAACCCTCTTCAGCTTTGTCTAATCTGCTGTTTATCCTATTTGTTGTGCAAAGGGACTAAACTAATCAAAGCAGCAGTGATGTAGACTAAAACTACATCAGTTAATAGACTGCAAACAGGAGCTATTTAGCTAAGGTGTGGCTGGATGCCCCACAGGACTCTATTCGGGAGAAAGCTCTCATCTCATCCCTTGGACTGTCTTAGCTTGGCCCTCCTGCGCCTTCTCAGTGGTATAAATTCAGTAAGAAGAGGACAGGGCTGGCCACTGCCCCACCACCATAGAATTTTTATTTTTCTTTTATGCCCTTTAAATCTCTGATTAGAGACAAATTTATTTTTTCTTTCATTTCTTTCCTTTTTTTTTTTTTAAAGAAAGGGACATTGAGAGAGAGGAAAACAGAATCAATTTTATTTAATTTTTCATGTAACTTTCGTTGCTCCAAAACTTTGTTGTGCTTTGGTTTGATCCTGTGTCCTTACACATGCCAGGAAAGTGCTGTAACTCTGGAGCCACCACTCCAGCTCCATAGACCAACTTCTTGACAGCTTTATAGGCAATGGATTGAAGTTCCTTTAGACTTTTTTCATGTAGGTGAATTACCCCCTTCAGAGTCTGTTTTAAATGAAGATCATAATCACAACTTTTTTGTTGTTCGCCTTTTATAGAACCAAAGCTATATTTTCCATCCCTGCAAACATACTAAAATCACATCTTTAATCTCAAAGGACAAAAGTTCTAACCTTAACTTTTTGTTGTTAAAATTATTAACATATATTCATGGAAGATGGGTGTATACTGGTTCATACTGCCAATATGACAGAAAAGCATAGACCCAAGGCTCAACTTCAAGGGTTCAGTGTGGCAGGCATGTGGGGATGGGTTTGTGGTTGGGGCAAAATTGGGCTGGTAAGCAGGTGAAACCAGGTGAGTAAAATGGCCACCAGGTGGAGGGAACATACCATCACTTAGACTCTGTGCTAAACACTGCGTATTTTACATGTTTCCTTTGGAAACACTGTATAAAGTGTCATTATGTTAGTATTGGAGATGAGACTGCTCAAGATCATAAAGCTATTAGGCAGCTGAGATAAGCTACCAGTTTTGCTTTCCATGATTTGAACATCAATTTCCTTAACACCCAAATGTCCTCCCTAGTGAGGAGCAGAAAAAAATGCACTAAGGAAACCAGAGGAAAGAGAATGATGTGGGACCTACTGACTGACAAGATAGGAACACATCTCCTAAAATGAAGGAGACAGAAGACGGAAAAGGCAGAGGAAGGGTAAACATGGGGATAAAGATCTTTCTGAAATAAAATGCTGGTCTTAGGGTGTAAACCTTCTCTGTCACCCACTCCCTGGATTGCCTGAGAGACATCCCTTTTGGGGACATAATTTCCCTACCAGTAAGGGAGGGACAATGGAGTCCAGGTCTAATGGGGACCAGGCTGCCAGTTTTCCCACAGCAGACACATGGCTGAGAGCACACAGCCGGGCCTTGTCCATGATGCCGTATCAGCAGAAGAAAGGTGGAGAAAAGACCTCCGGCCAAACTCGTTAACAGTTGTTTCATTAATCACATTTTGTGTTTCAAATCCAAAGACAATCTGTCCAATTAACATTAAAGTTCTGGCAGCCATGAAAAGACCTTTAGGAAAAGGCAATTTGACACAATTGCTAATAATGCTTCTGTTTAGGATAGAAGCTCCCAAACATAGCACTCTCCTGGTGACAGCTGGAGACTTGTCCAGAGGAGGGACGCAGGCTTCTAGCACCTCCACTGTTTGACCCCGTCTGTCTCTCCACACAGCTTCCTCTCCCTGGGAGCCTGTTACATACCAGCTGTCCTTGCAGCACCAGTCTTCCAGAATTTGCCACTGTCATTCACACCTCTGTGGCCCTGTCTGTTTGAGCCTACAGCTCCCGTGTCTTCCCACTTATTTTGTGGCCTTGTCTGAGTTCCTTCATATCACTTTCAGCATTCTGCTTATATCAACAAATAATAGTGTATCGAGTCTTAGTTTTGCATCTCACTTCCACTTATTAACTCAGCTGTGTTTTATGCTCTTATTTTCAAGTAATACATACCCATAGCCAAAAACAATTTAACTAGTACAAATAATTATACCGTGAAACCCAAACCTCTTTCCTTTCCTAACTTCCAGGCTCCTACTTGGTTACAGTCTCAGTTACCAATACCTTGTGCTTTTTTTCCTGAACACTTTTATATGAGTGTATAAATTAATGAATGAATAAATGAATAAGTAAATAAGCAGACTCTCCACGACAAATAGTAATGTATTATGCACATTATTTTACACCTGGCTGAACAATGTATCTTGGTGCTTGTTCCATATCAGTACACATAGAATTTTCCACAGTCTTTATGACCTTGGACAGATAGCTTGATCTTGCTGAACCTGTATTGTCAGATGTCATGTGGTATATAATACGATCCAAGCCTGCTTTGTGTCCATACCTGCTCCCAGGGTGTGTAGCCCTCATGCCACTTTGCTGTAATTGTCTATTAGTACTTTGTGCAATGCTGGCCACAATTACTGACATTTGTGGGGAGATTACTGTGTTTAAAAGGAACATTCTGGTGGTAGCTTGAGACTAGCACCTGACAGGTTGAAGGCAGATAATGTGAAATTCCTCTTCTCTGCAATTCCACACCAGGCACAGGCTGAACTGCACTACGGAGGATTTAACTTCATGCTTTTACATTTACCAATGTGTGTGTGTGTGTGTGCACGCACGCGTGCGGGAGCACACACATGTGGGAGCACACACATGTCACATCTCAGCCCTGATCCACCGACAGTCTGAAAGCACTGTTTAGAATGAGCCTAGGAAAGATGATTAAATCAGTCAAGTGACCTTTCCCAACCCACTAGAACACCAGACTTAGGAGCTTTGGTTGAAGGTCCCAGTTTTGCCAAGCCAATTACTTTGAGCAATCTGTGACTTTTCTCAGGCTTTTGACACTCATCTGCATAAGAGGAGTAGGTGATTTTTCTTGGGTAGGGTTAATGTGCATCCTAAGCCAGATAATGCATGTGAAAGAACTTCAGAAGAGGGGTGGGTTTAACAGTGAGAACATTGTGGCCGGCATCCTGCCGATGTGCTTGGTATCATCAACCCCCTACATGGCTGCTCTTGCTGGCTGCTTTTCCTGCTTCTAGCACATTCCAACAACAGGTATCGGTAGCAAAAATGTCAGGCAGATAGTAAAAACAGAGATTCAGGCAGAACTACAACTTTGCTTTTGTGATATGCCCGTTCACATCAATACTCATCCTGCTGTCAGGGGTATGGAGAGCAGTTTGTGGGGAAGAAGTAAGCAAGGATCAGACTGTTTTTGGAAACTAGTAAAAGAAACTGAAGGTCCTGGTGGATTCTCATTCCTTGAGTCAGTGCTGTGTGATCTAGGTGGCTGCTGGGCCAGCAATACTCTTCTGGTTGCTAATAACAACCTATTTTACAAATGGTGGTTAATTTCAGTGAGAAGTGAAGGGATGTTGGAGAAGGTGGGAAACTGTAATTTTGAGACTGCCTAGGTAGCTCTGGCTCACCCAGAAATCTTACATGCTGAATTTGAAGCTAATGATATGTTTTCTGTCCTGAATGGGAAGGGAGTAGATAGTATGGGGGATAGGACTGGGGAAAGGAATCCTTTGGGAGGATTACACAGGAAGAAGAGTGAAGAAGAGAGGAGAGATCAATGTAGAAGCCCCAAGCACTGCAAACATTCCCGGAGCCCACTTTCTCAGAGGGTTGGGCATCCTGTTGCTTACTGGTAATTACCAGCTGCAGCTGCGCTCAGCAGACTGAGCTGGCAGGTGACAGTGCCTCCCTGGCCCTCCCCTCTCCTCCCCCTGACTGATTCTCCTTGGGCGCCCTTGTCATTTTCTCCCTGTAGAATCTTGCTCACCCTGGTGAGCCAGCAGACACAACAGGAAGGTCCAGTTGATTCTTTTTCTCTTTTCCCCATGGAATCCTTGAAATATAACTAGGGGAGGGAAGTGAAAGGAAATGAGAGGGTCGTTAGATACCAGGGAGGAGATGACCTTTGAAACACTCTCTTTTGGGTGACACCTGAACCACCCAAGCCTGCAATTTCCTCTATGAGTTGCAGCCTCATCATGCAAGCCCTTAATGACAGTGTGGGCGATGGATGGAGGCAGGGCAGTTGAAGTTTAAAATATATGCCGAGGAGATATTAAAAGCCATATAACTATCCAGAAGTGAAGGAAACAGGCGGGAGAGCAGGGGAGAGGGGCTGAAGGTCTGCCAGCTGTCTATTATGGGGCTGGATTCATCTTTCTTCATTGTTCTATTGTTCTCTGCACGTCCTGCTGATTCTTCGTAATGTCTTCGATATTTCTCCACTTCTTTCCTGTTCCCAAAGCCACAATCCTAGCCTAGCCCCCAATTACCTTTCTTTTTGACAATTATAGTAATAGACTCCTTGCCCCCAGGCTCCACCACTTCCAGTCTACTCTGCAGATGTCACCAACCTGAACTTCCTAAAATATCACTTTGCACATGTCATTTTCTTGCTTAAAAACTTCAGCAACTCGCCATTGTAAAGTAAAGGCTAAAAATCTTATTCCAGTTATGAATGCTGCCAAAGCCTCAGACATCTGTGTCCACTGTGAAGGCCGGGAGAGAGACCTTATCCATCTTTCTATCCTCTAATTCACGTGAACAGCAGGAGGGAAAGGATTTATTCTTCGGCACTGATGATAATAAGCACCCAAATGGTATCTGTTGAGTGAAAACATTAATTAGCTCATTAAGGGAGTATGGAATAGTAAATGATAGGTGCCTAATGCACCTTTCTTGAAGGAAGGGATGAAGCAAAAGGTGGGGAAGGAAGACAATGTTATATTAACAGAGGCACAGAGTGTGGAAAGAGGCTAACTGCCTCCAGGGTCTTCAGACTCAGAACAGGGTAGTGGGAACTTGCAGGAGTTAAAGCTATGGATGAAGGAGGTAAAGCAGAGGGTGTAGGTGACTGGCTCAGACCAAGTGTTGGGAGTGGATGGTCAGAGCAGGGACTGGGGCTCTGGGGCTCTGGTGGGAGGATCAGAAGTACTGTCCCAATTGGCTGAGCAGTCAGGGATAGAGAGAGTGGGCATACCAATCAGGATATGCTGGGCTATTTTAAAGAGCCTTGATGAGGGGCTGGAGTGGTGGCTCAGCAGTTACGGTGCTTGCCTGGCATGTGCAGGACATGGGTTCTAAACCCCATGCACCACATATACAATGAAGTGTCTGAGCAATGAAAGCCACTTGATAATCTAAATAAAATTGATTTGGTCTCTCTCTCACTCTTTTATCCCTCTCTCTTAAAACAAACAAACGAAAAAGAATGGTGACAGACTCACTTAATGTGAGGGGCACTTCACTTCGAATGCCGTGATTGTTCTTAAGACTTGGATGAAAGCTGAGGATCCATTTGTTAGAAAAACAAATAAATCCATATAATTTTACACATTATTAATAGGATTGATCTAGTGCCCTGAAGCCAATCCCAGGCTAAGAAAACCTGTTTATATAGTATGGCGATCTCAAATTTGCATCAAACTCATTCATTTCCTTCATTCATTAATACACCCAATCCTTTAAACTGGTAGCCATTATTTTATTTTGAGAAAAGTAAGCGTCAGTGAGGTGTATCATGCCCAGAAGAGAAGTGGCAATATATTTAGGGGTAGAGTCAATTATTTTGGTTTCAAGTTGACTTGTTTTCTTTCCATGTATCTACCAAAACAAGCCATGTTAATATATCTGTGTGATCCAGCAAGCCCCTTCACAGACATCCACAGAGCACCTGTTCTGTGTTAGACTCTGTATCAGGCACGTGAGCTACATCATTGAAAGGTAACAGATCAACATTCCTGCCCTGGAGCATCTCCACATGCAAATCAAGGTCAGTGCTTTCCCAGTGAAAACCAGGAGCTGAAAAGGTTCTGCTCATAAAGTATTTGCTCAGGGGCTAGAGCGGTGGCTCAACGGTTAGGGCGCTTGCCTGGCATGCGCAAGTACACGGGTTTAAACCCCAGCATCCACGTGTGCAACTGAGTGTTACAGCAACCAAGGCCATGTGAAGAACTCAATAAAAATTGATTCTCTCTCTCTTTCACTGTCTTTCTCTCTTTTAAAAAAATAAAGTATTTGCTCAGGCTTTCTATGTTAACGAGAAACCTGGGTGGAGTGGGCATCATTCTAGTGATCAGCTATGAAAGGTATATTATATGTCAACTATCATTAAACCTTCCTCACCCTTCGTCACTGGCTAATCATGGACTTAATCAATTCTCATTTGTTTTTTATTTATTTTGTGTTCTAGTTTGAAATATTAGGTTTGAAATGTTATTTTCTCATTTGACCCGTAGAAATAAAATGCCCCAATGAAAAATCTAACTCATGTTTGCTTAGGAAATGACTAATATAAACCAGACTGAGAGGCGTGGGGACCCCACTCTCTGGTACCAGCTTCGCCCCTATGGTGACCTTACATTTTCCTGGGTCTCAGTTTCCCTGGTTTCCTATGCCTTGTGCTCCTTCTTGGTCCTGACATCTAAATGCCTAAGGGTGCTGAGAGTATTAAGCCTGTCTGAGAGCAAACTTTTATACTTGCAAGGTGCTAAGACACAGAGGGTGAGAGAAAACTCACTTGCACAATGAGTACCTGACCTCTCTGGGTTGGAAGCTGAACAGTTCTTCGATGAGTGCGAGTGTAGCAAACAGGAAAGGTGGGAGGCAAGAAAGCTCAGTTTCTCAGCAGAAAAGGAGCAGGGAAGATCTGTGGGTTGGAGCAGGGAACACAGAATGTCTGACCACACTTCTGAAAAGGTCAGCGCTCTGCTGAGCCAGGGCTGCCACATAGTGGCCTTTAGAAAAACAGATAGCTGGAGAAGCTGCCACTGAGCCCACAGGGTGGAACAAATTCAGATTCCTGGTGTGTAGGAGTAGAAAGAGACCTGATCATATCCAGTCCACATCCCTCACCCACTTCGCAGGTAGTAACATTGTGGCCAGGGTTGGTGACCAAGGTCACAGAGCTTATGGCCAATAGAGCCACATCTAGGTCCCAGGACTTCTGGACATTGAAGGAACTTCTCATTGATGCTTGAATAAAAGCATACTTCACTATTGTTCAGCTTATCGCCTCCTTTAGCAAAATCACCAGCTTTCTCCAATCTGCTACTTGCTCAGTACCTTAGAATAAATAAAGGATCAAGGCAGCTACACCCTCTTGACAGCAGGACTATAATGCCCTGAAAGTGACTCCTTAAACTCTTTGGTACATTTAGGGTTAGAAGTCAGGCATTTATTTAGAGTAATGGTAAATGGTTTCGTGTTTACAATGCTGACCAAAATAAGCCTTTGGGTTAAATTTTTAATTTAAAGACCCTTTCCTCCATTCCTTTTTTTCTTTGTTCTCTGCCTGATCAGAATTATCTCTCTAATGGAAACATTAAAAGCTTCCCTCATTTCTTGGCCCAAAAATATCTCATGTGAGCCTCTGAGCTGCCCCTACACTGGCTTACCCTCCTTGATGGATTTATACCCTGCATCCCTCTTCCTTTGCCGATCTTACCTTCATCTATTGAAATATGGTTATTGGCTAAAGCAATCCAGGTGGATCTGTTTGCCTTTGTCCTTGAGGAAAATGTGGCCTTGGGCAAATTGTTGACCTCTCTGTTCTCAGTGGGATCTGCTGAAAAAATGGAGATAAAGACATATTCCTGAATTCTATAGCAAGGTTCAATAAAAATAGTATCTTCTGTGTCTTTGGTGATAAAGCAAGCACTTTACATTTCTTATTTCATCTGGTTACTATGATTGTTCTTAGTATTACTCTATTTCACTGAAAACATGGGCAGAGAAATCCGCAAATGACCAGGTAGCCACACACCTGAACACCCACCTGTCTAACTCATAGAACTCTGCCCTCTTCTAGAACACCATGTGAATTGACTATGGAACACGGTCCTCAACCAGGGTTATTTGGCCTCTCAGAGGGTATTTGACAATGTCTGAAGACAATTTAGTTCTTGGAAAGCACTACTGGCATCTACGGCACAGTGGCCAAGGATGCTGTAAAGCACCCTACAATACACAGGTCAGTGATACCCCCAAAGAATGTTCTGGACCCAAATATGGATCAGGCCAAGGTTGAGAAGCACTGTGGTGTTGAATTCCATTGCATGAATTGTTCATAATGCATTCTTGTAAAGGGACATGATGTAGTGCATGCAAGGTCAAAGGTCAACACATTACTAATGACAGCTATCTTCATTATTACTGCTACTCCTAGACCCATTTCATACTTTGTCTTCTTTTCCTTTGCCATCATCCCAGATATGGTTAGAGGAAGGTAACATTTCCCTCTTCTCTTTCCATGACCCTTTCCTTGGTGTTTGACATTATTCATTTTTGTGGTATAAATACATCCTTTCACTTTCTTTAACAAACTGACAGCTTTCAAAGGAAAACTCTTGTGTTTATTTACTTTTGTTTCTCCCCATGTACCTGTATGGTGCCTGGCCCATTCTCACTGAATCTGAGAAACTCAAGTGTTTTGGGAGGAAAGGTGGGCAGGGACTATTTTGCCTGTTTTACAACTGAGGAAACAGGCTCAGAATGCCCAAGTATTTAAAGCCCTATGCATTTTAAATGATGGATCTGTACTGGATCTCACCTCAGAGTCCGGAACTATCTCACTTAGCTACTGTTTATGCAAACAGCTGTCAGTCACTACAACTGCAGCATGGTCTTATAGTGAGATGTTTCCAAGAGAACCTTTGGACTCATGAACCAAAACAGATAAGGAATTGGTTCTAATGTGTATCTAATCCAGAGATGTCTATTTTGGGGTACGCACAAAACAATGGCATAGAGAGGAAGGCCAGACTGCTGCAGAAAAATCCTAGTGTAGAATCCAGGCTCCTGAAAATGAAATCTGAACTTGAACGAGCAGGTTGTGCAACAACAGGAAAGCTATGGTACCTCGTTGCTCCTTGCTTTCCTCATCTGTCATACAGAGACTGACCATCCCACTAGCACACAGGCAGCTGGGAGGAAGCGTATGTCAAATGCATTAATACCTGCCATACATAGTGGTTACATTATATAAAGTGCTGTGATAAGCTACTGAAGCAGTGATCCCAAGGAAAATATAAGATCAGGTTCCAGTGAGCCTGTGGCTACAACATTTTTAAGAAATAATACTTAACTTTATTTTATGTGTGCATTTGTTTAAAGACATTTAATCTACACTGCCGATTCACTGATGTGGAATGCAATAGCCAACAATATTGTAACTGAGGTGTGAGCAAAGCTTATCTAACACTTGTTTTCTTCTGCAGAGTATATTGTAGCCTTCTTGCACTTATGAACACTAGACAGCATTTTCACACAATGCTTGGGGAACATTTTAACTAGTGAAATCACCACCACTACCACAACAACAACAACAACTAAAAACAACTAAAAAAATGCAAGAAATGTGTCACTTAATACACCAGGAAAAGGTCAAATGGTTTACAGGACAAGGGTGCAACAAGAGGCTAGAGCGATGACTGATTCCATCTTAGCTAGAAATGTGTGCCTGGGATTACCCACATTCTTCACTGCTATGCACATATCTGTGAACGACCACACAGATGTGTTAACAAAGATTTGGGGGTGTCAAATATATTTCAGCAAGTAGGGAAATTTGCAGATAGGGAGCAATGAGCATTAAATATATGTAGGTTTGCTCCTAGATAAGCTGAATCTAAGGGGATGCATGCCCAGAGCGATTATTAGCACAAAGTGAGATAACCTACATAAAACATTTCCTTGTAGCTCTGTGACCTTAGATTAGTCATTGGCCTTCTCTGTTCATCAGTCCTTTACCTGTATAATGGAGGTAACTCTCCCTAAACGTAAAGGTCCAGTGTCTTACATAACATCCCCAAAGACAAGTGGCCAAGAAATGATGGGGCCAGGTCAATTCATTTTATAAGGCTGTGAAGGATTTGCTTCTCAAAGTTCTGCCATATGATAAGAAAGGTGAGAGGAAGGCAAATCCAGATGCACCCAAGACCTGGCATTTTTAACATATTGAGCTCCTGGTTGCTAACATAACATTCAACATCTCCCTTCTAAGCCAGCAAGGCAAGGTGCACGCTTTCCCAACTCCATCCTTAAATGGAAGCTGTGGAAAGGAGTGGGACTGACAGGATTCTTGGCTGATATGATCTGGCCTAGTCACCCATCAACTGGGCCATATGTCCTCACTCTTCAGTGGGCTGCTGTCATCGATGACTGGGGAACCCAAAGCTGAAAGATAGCCACCAACACATTAAGAACATTCCTTTATCTCTTTCTCCAGTTAGCTCTTGGAAAGTCCTTATTAAAAACAGAACCTCTTCCTTTCCAACCTTTCTTTGGATAAATAACATTCATGGGAATTAAGATAGCCACTGGTATCCATTGTGCTGTTTCATCAATATTCTCAGGTAGTAAGAATGTATCTGTCTCAGCCAGAGCAAAAAAGGTGGGTTTCTGTTGAGCCCCTTTCCTCATAGAGTATTCTTCAATCTCTTTGCCTATCACTTTTATTAGTCCATTCCCATAAGCTCAAAACTACTGTCATATTTTGTTAAGTAGGGTCTTTATGCCTTAGGTTTAATAACTAGGCTCTAAGATTTTTTGTTTTTACTTCCTATACTTTGTGTCATCTGTTTTTGCTAATCAGTGCTCACTGATTTGAAAGGATCAGTATCTTGTTATTGAGTGGAAAGTCCAGCTACCTCTACTGTCCTTTTTGGTTTATTTGAGACTGGATGCAGAGAGGACAATTTAGGCTACTTTAAACCTAAAGAACACAAAAATGTATTCTCTTTTATTGCCTCTCTTTCCTTTGGCACTAATTAATGTGATTTTGAGTTACTTTTTACTGACATTGCAAAGGTGACATCCCAGCCTTCGATAAATCTTCAATGAGAAGGAGTTAGAGATTTCCACTTAAGACTTTTGGAAGGCAGGTAATGTAGCTTAGTGGTAGAATGCTTATCTAGCATGCACAAAGACCTGGATTCAACTGTAAGTTCTTCAAGAAGAAAAAAAAAAAAAGACTTCTGTATAAGCTAAGCTTCCCAGTGCAGCTTTTATTAAGAAAGTCATGACTGTCAGCTCGCTTTGTGCTGACATGTATATAATCCCTTGGCCGTAGGACCCTCTGCCCTCTGTTATATGCCCATGGTCTACTAACATTAAGTCACTGCTGTCACCATGATTATTTTTATTCTCAATATTATAAAGCCTTGTCTACTCCTTACTGAAATCTCTGATGACCATAGTCTCATACTGCACCATTGATCCAGCATGATGCTTGGTACAAGAGATCTCTAGAGACACCGACCTCTTCATCATTCAGACATGATTGATATGCTTTGCCTGTCCCCTCCTGGGGGATGATTCCCAAAGCACAACTGGTTGTGTCTACCTACAGTTCTGGATGAGATATAAACATGATGAACAACAACTCAGTAATTATGCAATCCCTCCTTCCCTGGAAAATTCCTAAAGAGGTAGAGAGGTGTAGAGCGTTCAGCTGGGAATGCGGAAAACAATCCAGATGTGATGCTGGAAAAATCAAAACTTCAGCCAGTTTTCTAACATTCTGGCTTTGATTAAATATCACAGCTTTGCTCCAAGCAATTTTGCTCCTAATCATTTAACTCACGTGTGGTGGTGAAAGGTACATTATTCGATCATGTTTTAGATTCATTGACATTCAGCCCAAACATTCAGGCCTTGTAAGAACAGTCCAATTTCACAGATGGCCTGCGGGCAGCTGCTGAGCTGTTGCCCTGTGCGTCAGAGAGGGGTAAAGTTTTCCTGTGTGCAAGAAACAGAAATGCCGAAACCAAGAGAATGAGGAGGAAGAGGAAGAGGAGGGAGAGAAAGAGGCGGAAAAGGGGTAATGGATTGTAGAAATCCTTGGGATTCATCTGATCATGGGTGAGAGGCACAAGGAGCCAGGACAATCTTTTAATTACAGATACAAGGTGACACAAAGGAAGGGACATTGGTTTGGAACCAGACACATTGAGATCTGAGACCTGGCTCTGTCATTACTCTACTGTGTCATTTTATTCAAATTTCTCAACATTGCAGCTTCTTAGTTTTCTTGGCTATAAAATGGAAATCAAATCCCCATGTTTCAAAGTTTGTTATATGAATTCTAGGAAGCACACTTCGTGTAGACACTAGCACCTTGCTTGTCTTTCAATAAAGAATAATTATTAGTATTTTTATTTGAAAAAAATTTTAAATTGCTTGTTGGCATTAATTATACAGAATGGTGGGTTTCATTGTTATATTGGTGTATTCAAATAACACTATTTGATGACTTTCTCTCCCTGAGAACCCCTCTCAACCCTCTTCCAGCCCCCTCACCTCTTCTTTGACCCTAGTAGTCTCTCTTCTACCTCCATGATGCATCTCCTTTGTTTTCTTCCTATTTTCTTATTTACTTCCACATATAAGAGAAAACATATGATACTTATATTTCTGAATTATTTTGCTCAACATGATGCTCTCCTGTGTAGTAGATAATACAGAACAATCCATTTTCCTGAAGATGACGTAATTTTATTCTTCTTTAGGGCTGTTGTGTATATATACCACATTTTCTTTATCCTTTCACATGTTGATGGAGGCCGAGGCTGATTCCATTTCTTGGCTATTGTGAGTTGTGCTGCAATAAACATGGGCATGCATGTTTCTCTAAAACATGATGACTTTAATTTTTTTGGATAAATAGGAAGGAATGGTATAACTGGATCATATGGTAGTTGTGTTTTTAGTTTTCTGAGGAACCCCATATTGATTTCCAGAGGTGCTACACTAGCTGACATTTCTACCAATAGTATGTAAGAGTCCTTTCCTTCACATCCTTAGCAGAATTTATTGTTATCTGTGTTATTAATTATGGCCATTTTGACTAGAGTGAGATGGACACCTTTACAAAGGTTTTAAAAACATGCATTGAAGAAAAGAGAGTTTCTTCCACAAATGATGCTGGGCAAACTGTATATTCATATGTAGCAGACTTAAAGTAGATCACTATCTCTCACCTTATACAAAAGTCAACTCATAATGGGTCAAAGATTTAAGTAAAGACCAGAAAATTTGCAACTGTTAAAAGAAAACATAGAGGGGACTGGGGCATTGACTCAGTGGTTACGATGCTAGCCTGTCATGAGCGACACAAGTTCAAACCCCTGCATCACGCACACAACAAAGGTCAGAACAACGAAAGCCACATGAAAAGCTAAATAAAATTGATTTTCTCTCTGTGTCTCTCTCTTTTCTACTGTCCCTCTCTCTTTAAAAAGAAAAGAAAACGTAGGGGAAACACTTCAACATATAGACGCAGTCAATGACTTCCTGTACAAGATTCCTATAGTTCAGGAAATAGTAGCAAGAACCAATGAATAGATGATATCAAAATAAAAAGCTTCTAAGGACAAAAAAAGAAAAATTGACAGAGCGAAGAGACAACATACAGGAGGTGATCTCTGCCAGCTACTCTTCTAGTCAAGGATAAATACCCCCAAAAATATAGAAAAAATTTAAAAAACCTTAACAGCAGAGGACAGATAACCTATCCAATAAATGGGCAGATGAACTGAATAGGCAATTCTACGTAGGAGTACAAATGAACAACCATTACACGAACAAATATTCAACATCTTTAGCCATCTATGAGAGGCAAATGAAAGCAGTATATATTTAATTCCAGATATTGTATAAGTATAAGGACACAAATGTAGATAGGATACACACCTGGTGCTCTGGGTGTCTGCCACGTTGTCATGCTATTACCTGGTTACCACAGTAAAGTGGGATGCTTGTAAATCCCAAGTTTGAGCACATCGTTATGGTTACTCCTGCAAAGCTTGAGGGCTCATCTTAAGCATTCTTTACCTTCCCTTTCCTACATCTAATTATTCACTTAATCCTACCACATTATTGCCAAATATTTTGCAACTCAAAGCCTCATTTCTGATCTCATTGGTCTTTCTCTATTTCTGAACTTAATTATCTCTATCCCAGGCTGTTGTGAGCCTTCCTAACCAGTTTCCTCTAACCTTTCTCTGTTTTAATTAATTTTTCAATTAAAGTATCTCTGGAATAGCTCTAATTCTACCAAAGTTTGAGTATTCCATATTATCTACTATAGAAATCTTGTTCTTTGTGTTGGTAATCAGGATTATCTGGCTCTAATTTTCCTTTAGACCAGTGGTTCCCAACAGGGTGGTTTGGCTCTTCAGGGGGCATTTTTCACAACTGGGGTGAGGGAATGCTACTGGCATAGTAGGTAGAGGCCAAGGATGGTGCTTAGTATCCTACAGTACTCGGGGCAACTGCTGGCAACACAGAATTATTTATCCCGAAATGTCAATAGCAACAAGGTTGAGAAAACATGCTTTAAAGCTGAGGTCACAGTCATGAAGAATAATCAAAGGGTCAGAGCAAGAATGGAGCTAGAAGAGCTTAGCACTGTTTCCAATGCCAGTCAATAGATGGGAGATTGGGAAAAAGCAAGATGGACTACAGGCCAGGAAGCATGTCCTTCTTTTCATAATTTAGAACACTCATAGGAAATGGGCACGCTCAGTAAAAGAACTGGAGTGCAATGAGCAGCTGGGTAGCAAAATACCTTCAGGAGACCATGGGCAATCCAGAGGTGAAGTAATAAGTTGAAGACTGAATCTTGGGGTATGAGAAAGCAGAGAAAAATTCCCTCTGCCATTTTTCTTTCTGTTAAGTCCATATTGCAAACGGGTTAGAAATCCCTCTCAGAAACAAGAAAAGAGACTTGAAACAAGTAAATGCAAGAAAATATATAAGACCATTTCTAGAACCATAAATTTATAACCTCAGAATATATAACATCAAATTAATTCAAGTAACAGAAATTCTACAGAAAATGGATGGTAATACTAACAATTATGATAGCGATTGAAAAGTAATATATCACCCTTAACCTGAAGAATTTGATGAAATGAAGGAATTCAAATTAAGTTTCTATAGTGATGAAAGGAATTATGTGATAAAACCTTTAGTGGTGCTATTTTCAGATGAGCTATAAGTCACTAAAATTCCAAATGCAAGACAATGGAAAGCATTTATAATATATATTTTTTTCTTTTTCCAATATAACACCAAATATGTAGCAATTCGAGGTGAGAATTTAATGATAAGATTTATACAATGAAGATACAGATATACACCTTCCCAACGTGAGAATAAGTGAAGCTGAATTTCTTAGTTTGCTGCGGCTCATTTATACTTGACTTAGGACTTCTGCGAAGTGACATGTATAATTAATCACTAATATTATTATTAATATTTCTTAATATAGAAGATGGATCATTGTGTATCTAAATTGCCCCCTGCCTTGGCTGTTACCTCATTAAAAAACTGAACCCAACAGTCAGGGAGAAATATTAATGGGATGCAATTTAGTCTAAATTTTAGATCATAAAGAGATCTCAAAAATAATTGTGTGTTTTGCCATGAGGAATACCTGCTATGTAAAAACATTTTATTACCAATTCCCTCACTCCCCACATAAAATGAATGTTTATTTTATCTCAGATTGTCAATAAGACCATTACAGAACATTCAGCTTTGGAGACACTGAAGAAGCAGTAAAGAAACAAGTGTAAATTACAGGGTGAAATGAGGTATTTATTTTTAACCTCATGTAGAATTGGATTTTAATGAGATACTACTTTAGGTTTGAAATGGAAGGTTTGCAGCAGAAAAAAAAATGTTGAATGTGATTACTAACCAAATCTTGGTTTTACAGAGTTCTTTCTAAATGACCCTAGCTTACCTTTGGGTAAAATAGAGCAGTAGATATGCGATCACACATAGATGGCTTCTGTCATTTGACCTTCACTACAACCTAGACCTCATGAAGTGCCATTGTAATTTTGAAGATTAGGAAACAAATCATTCACATGAGACAAGTTATATTTTCAAAGTCATGCAGTAAAAGCCTCTCTCCGTAGCCTACCTCATTGACATTAGAGAAGTTTTTTTTTTTATCACTAGATGACCATTATCATCAGTACTGAACTTGGTATAGTAAAATGAGTTTGAAAAGCATTTTGCGTTTAGAAAGCACTACATGGATATGTACTGTTTCTGCATCTTTTATCTCAGTTGATCCTCCCAACCGCACTCCAAGCTAAATATTATTATCTTTAAAGATGAAGACATTGATGCTCAAAAAGATTAAGAGACTTGCCCAAGGTCTCCATTTGGAGGCATGGTTCAAAGTCAAGTCCATGTATTCTGAGGGCACATTCAATATAAGACTCTGTTATTCTGAAATGCAGCTACCATGTGAGTAGATGCCAAATTCCCAAGACCATTTGACTTTCTGTAAGACATGTGAAACTCCAGTGTAAAAAACATCATATTGAAATTTCAAGAACTGCAAGGGATAGCAGAAGGATTTTTTAAATAAGTAGGTTACCTTTCCAAAGTACCTTTAATCTTAATGTTCAGTCAGCTACCAGGCTGTGCTTAGGATGCCCTTGTTGGGAAACTGAGCACTGATTCCACTGTCCAAAAGGAAAGAAATTTTTAAAAAAGTAAGCATGCAAAATAAATGGTAGTGAAGTGTTTTCTAGAGGACTGGAGCAGGAGGGGGCAATATGAAAATAATTTATCATTTGAAACGTGCCTGTGTCCCTTTAAATGCAATCTAATGACTTACGGCTTAAGCGACCCTTCTTGATTACTGCCTGTTGCCACTCATTATCACCATGGAAACACACTGTTGCCAGCTGTGTGCTTGGTGGTGTGGTGCAGGTAGTACTGCTGGCTGTGGCTGGGGAGAAGAGGGTAGTACATGTGGGACTCTAGACTCGCAGGAGTTTTGTGGTTTTTTTGTTTTTTGTTTTTTGTTTTTGCACAAGGAGAGAAATTGCGAGGATATGGTTTCCTTCCTCCCCCAATGCCCCTAGGTGGGGTGGAATCCAGAGGAGAACACCAGAACAGATGGTCTCAGTGCCCTTGTCTCTCTGGAAACAAAATAAAATGAGATGAGAAATACTCCAATCTGGAAGATAATCCACTGGGCAGCAGAAGGCACGAGGAAGGGGCAAACTGCGTGTAAATTTCATTAACACAATTTCTCATGGAGATTCTTCAAGCACGTGAGCCAATCTCCTCGGCCGCCTCCTTCTCTACTTTCTAGCATACAGAATCTCCAAGGGCGATCTGCAAAATCATCCATTTTCTCCCTACCCAATTCTCAATTTCATCTCTATCTTCCCCTACTTTATACTTTTCCATCCACTCTTCTCTTTTCTCCTGCGTATTCCCCTTTGCCTTTTATGCTTGCCTGCTGTCTCGGATTCCCTGTCATATCTAATGAATGGACCTAGCAACTTAGTCTAAAAAAGGAGAGAAATGTAATCTATTCCAAACATCTATTATTATAGGCAAGAAAACTGATATCCAAAATGGCTTCGGGGATTACCCAAATTTACAAAGATCTCCTGGCAGAGCCAATACTAAAACCCATGTCTCCAATTTCCCAGTCCAGTGTTTCCTCTAATATACAGTCCCACCATATCGTAGTTTTCTTCTTCACACTTTTGTTTGTGCTAATTCTCTGCCACACTGAAGCACAATCAAATCTCAACTCCCCAGTCCAATTAGTGTTTAGAGCAGAGTAATCCTCGTTTTCTTGGGGTGATTCTCTCTTCAAAACCACTGAGATGGTAGAGGATTCATCCTCATGAGATATTTTGGAGCAAGGAGAGTGAGGACAAGATGTACTCATCCTCTTTCCACTTTATTTAGAATGAGCATTAAGGTCCCAGGACATGGATAGTCTGGAAATGGGTGTATAAAAGAGTAGTAGGAGAATCAGAATATGATCAGTCTGCAGTGCTAAAGTCTGCTCGGGCTGCAGGCTGCTGGGGGAAGAAGGGACATGTTCTCTGAGTCTGCTGAGAAAGTGTTTCACACAAACATCATTTGGTTAGCACAGGGAGCTTGACACATGACAGCTCATTTGACTTTTATGGTCTCTGGAGAATGCCCACAATTGATGCCTGGTGTTCAGATGGAAGCAGGCTGGAGAATAAAAAGAAAGCCATTCAGAACTCAGTTTGCTGATGTGGATACCAGTCCTGACTCTGCAGCCGGATTGCCTATGAAGATGTCCCCTCCCCGGACATCTCTGTCTTTGTGGTCTCAGCTTTGCAGAAAGCATTACCTCCTACAATGGCCTTACCAACTTCAACCTAATAGTAATGATAATTACAGGAGAAGGTATTGGTACCCTTCATTGAACCCTATCATGTACTAGAGATTTTATAGAATTGTTATCTTATTAATGCTTACAAGCTCTGATGTAGGTAGATATTGCTGGCCACATTAAGGTTTCCAAGAAGTTAAGGTATTTGCCCAGAGTTGTTAGATTCTAATTGAGCAGCATAACTAGGTCTGCAAGATCAACACCATTTTACCAAATGACAGTATCCTTGAATATTCTCATTTTGCTGTCCTGAAAACCACATATTAATTTCTTCGATGGGTGTTTACCATGCATCTAGTATCAGCAATTTGTTAAGAAGCTGGAAATTAAATGACCGGAAGAGTCAACACTCCTATCCTTCTGAAGCTCACAATCTGTCTCATGTATGTGGGAAGGGAGACAGTGTGCAAGTAATCTGAGAACTATGCATTTAACTTAGATATCAATTCTCAGAAGAAAGCACAGAGGATGGCAAGATGCAGTCACTTCAGATGGCTTTCCTGAGCTGGTTGATATGTAAGCTGAAAATGGAAACACAAGAATGGATTAGCCACCAAAGAGCTGGGAGTAGAAAGAGTTAGGATGGAAACAACAGGATTATGAGAAGTCCATTTGGAGAGTATCAAGTTGAGTGGAGATTAGGGGGCATAAATCCCAGTGAACAAGAAAGACAGTGGCAGTTACTATGGTCAGAGGGGTAGATGGGAGCCTTGCAGGCATCCTATGGTTCCTGGGCTTCATTTTAAACATTAGAAGAAATCAAAAGTATTTAAACACACATAACAAGGGTGTATGTGTGTGAATGTATACTTTCTGGAGTATAAATAAGAAGGGTTTAAATTCTTCAACCATACCATGGGGAAGTCTCCTTTCTTTACTTCTTGGTCTTCTCTCTTTACTTTTGAGGCAGATTTAGATATTAGAATGTTCTATATATTATATTTAATTCTTTGGTTTAGTCACATCAATATTAATCTCAGTCTCTCTTCAATATATTCTTTCCTTCTCATCTCCTTAGTACAGACGTACTTGTTGAACGTTCTAGTGTAGGGGTCCATAATCTCTTTGCAGGCCATCTATTCAACTTTACCCTGTAGTGGAACTCAGCCACAAGCAATACATAAGTGGATAAATGTTGTTCTGTTCCAATAATAGTTTACACATGCTGAAATTTGAATTTCATAAAATTCTACCAGGCCATGGAACTTACTATTTTTTTTTCAGTTGGTTTATAAGTCCAGCAGAAACAAGCTGGACATGGTTCACAGGCTGTGAAGTTAGGGGAGGCATGGGGAGTGTGATCTGCTTTTCATACAATTTGCTTCTCCCCTGTTTTCCTATCTCCATCTGGTGAGAAGAGGAGGTAAAGGCTCTCTGTACACCCACCCACAGTCCATTTGCTGTGTTCGCATTCTGTTCTCGCCACTCCTCAGCCACTACTCATGGGAGCGTCAGACACTGCTAATGCCCATTCATATCTTCTCAGCTCTTATCTTTCTTGTGTAAGTTGAATCCCTTCCAACCACCACCAGCACTTATATTCCTTGTCTGAGACCTCATCTGGCTTCCAGATCTTACTCTTTCTATGCAGCAGCAGGTTGGATGTTCTAGGGAATTAACATTTCCCAGTGTAACCCTCAAGCAATGATTGAAATGAGTCGCTGGGTAAAATCTCCAGCTTCTTCTGCTGGATCATCCTGAGGTGTATTTTCTGTGTTCCATAAAGTTTCCCAGGATTTACGTCCAGTTTCCTCAATGGTAACTTGCTTGATAATTTACTCTTTATTGGTTATCTTTCCTCCTATTTCACTTGCTTACACCCTACATAGGATTACTTCCCTAATAAATCAATTGAACTTGAATTCTTGTCTCAGGCTCTGCTTTGAGAGGAACCCAAACCAAGGAAATGTCAGCTAGTATTCAATGTTGACCTAGTTTTGTAACACATGACAGGGACTTTGGAAGTCCTTCTGTAAATTGTTAGATGATAAATGTGACTTCAATTGCCTGATACTTACCTCTTAAAGATTTGATTTAAACTCATGATGCTCTAGAAGGAAGAATAGGATTATGAAATGAAAGGTATAAAGAGGCCCAACTCAGAAAAGGAATAGATATTTTTGTAGTCATATTTATCATGATTTATCATGGTCTGTCTCATGAGTCAGAGAGTTTTTATCAATGGATATATCTAGATCGTATTTATCTCTGGTGACTTCACAGTAAGGATGTTAAATAGCAGCTGACCATCTACTGGGGATAAATTGGCATATGCTTTAAGGTTCCTTCATACTCTTGGATTCTTAGATTTTGAGATTAAATATAGAAATCTTAAAGCAGTAGGAAATTCCAACAAACAAAACATCAGGAATTGATATACTGCAGAAAATCTTTATTCAAGTGTAACAGCAGAGTTTAAGAAATTATTCCTTACCCAAACCCTCATAATTGATTTCACAAAAGAGTTTTCCAAGGACTCTGAAATTGTTGTGGAACACAGTGACTCGTGACCCAGTCTGACACATTTTCATATCTGCTGAGAAATTGATCCAGATTTAGACAACCATAATCTTCCCCATGAAGAATTATCTCATAATTATCTGGTTTTTCAGTGTCTTCTTATCCTTACTTCTAAGAAAAACTGTGGGAAAAAAATAAAACATGTTATTACTTTCAAAATCATGTTAAATATTTATTGGGGGCAAATTTCTAGTTATCACCACTAGTTTTAAACCACGGCTATATGGGTAAATCTCAGTAGTGTCGTACTCTTTGAAGAGACCCATCTGACTTGGGCAGTTGGATAGTGAATCTTTATATTCTCTAAAGTCTGAAATTGTAAGATTTAATTTAAGAACTAGCAAGGGAGATGAAGGTTAAGGGTCACTAGAAAAGGAATGATTCATTTCAAATTTTAAGCTATAGAGTTAGAAGCATTTTCTGGGAATGCCAGAACAAGAACTTGAGCTTGTACACCAGTGCCCTAGATGGTAAAAATGAAATTAACACATCAGCCCTTGTTAGCTGTGTCTTGGTTCTGTTCCTATTTCATGGAGTAACAACAGGTAAGCCAGTTCCCTTTAATGAATTTCATTTCTTCATATGTTAAATAAAGGGATTGACCTATAGATTGCTACATTCATTTTTTTTTAAATTGTGTGGTCCACAGATGAATTTATTGCAATCCTTTTCTAAAGTATTGTTTCCTATAACATACTCAGTTATGTGAAATAAAAAGACACATGGCAGCTATAAAAATAAATAAGTACACATGTATAAATATGTGCATATGTGGTTACATACATGTAGATGATGTTTGTGTTCATAGAAATATGCACTTATACAATATATACTTACATGAAATATACACAATCATGTGCACCTATATATCTAAATATCTGTATAAAGGTATCTATATACCTATGTAAATTGTGTGTAAAGAACGGTAAGTAAGGAGACATAGAAATATCTAGTGCATGGGAGACACCAAAATAAATTAGAAGTAGGGAAATGAGCAACCTCAACTTCATCAGTTGAAGATTTCTGGAAGTGTAGAATTCCATTAATTATTTTACTGAGGATGTTAAAGTCTTTACTGATTGATAGTGATGCGGAACCTGTGGTCCTACTACTAGCACTAGTGTCTGAAACAGGCTTGGATGTATGTAGAGCAACCCTTTTAAGACAGCATTAGAGTCATCACGATAATTGTCACAGGAAGATTTTACACATTAGATTAGAAGATAACATTAATATTAGCTGTGTTCCAGCAATCTACTTTGGCTTAGCATCTGTTTCATCCAGACTCAAGGAATAGCTAGAAATTTGGAAAATAAATAAGGTGTATTAGGAAAATAAATAAGATTTCGCTTCTCTTTTCAACAAGCTGACAGCTTGCTAAGGAATAAATACTAAACAGAAATTGTAATTATGAAAATGTATACTAAGTTCAGACTAACAAGGAAGGAGTGGAGGAGAAGGGAAACACAAAAAGAGCAGACAGACAGCATAAAAACCTTGACAGCAAATAGCAGAGGGACCTAAGCGAGTGCCAGGGAGCACAGGGAGTCAGCGTTTGAGAGGCATGAAGTGAGGACGAAGTGTGGCAGTAGAGAAGGTGGCAGCACTGGACTGAAAGGTTTAAGTACTATGTAGGGTGCTGGAGTATGCCACGTTTTAGGCTGAGAAGTGACATAACATTATTCATTTTTATCTGCTGGGACAGAGAGAGGAGGGCTGCATTAGTTTTCTGTGGCCACTGTAACAAGTGATCACAGACTTAGGGATTTAAAACAGCAGGAATTTATCATTTCATGATCCTGGAGGGCAATTCAAAACCCTTTTGTCAGCAGGGCCCATGTTTGCAAAGACCTTAACAAGGTGATGTTTATAAATTCCAGAAATCAGGATATAAACATATCTTTGGAAACACCATTTAGCCCCTTACAATGACTCCCAGTATACATGCATAGGATAAAAAAACAATCAGTATTAGAAAGGATCAGGGAGAAAAGTCAGGTCTGATATATACAGTTGCACCTTAGATAGCTGGGTGCATGGTTATGCGACTAACTGGAATAGAATATACTAAAGGAAGGTAGGTTTATGAATTATGATGATGAGTCTTATGTTGGACCTAATGAGATCAAATTTCTGTTGATCATCCAAGTAAAGACATATGCTTCTGAAGATAAAGAAAGGGGTCCCCAAGGGACATGTATTTCATAGCCATCATTTATAAATAAGATGTGGAGTAAATAACTCAGAGTGAGTGTGTAGAAATATGAATAGTAGGTCAATAAGGTGACACGGAAGAACATTAACCTATAAAAGGAAATAAAGGACAAGGAAGCATAATACAGACTTAAGGTAGACAGAGAAAATGGACCTATGGGAGATGGGAAGATATTGAACACACAGAATTGCATGCCAAAGAAAATAAAATATCAAGACTAAAACACTCCAAAATTTCCAATTTGATAGATTTTCAATAATAAGAGTTGACATTTTCTGAATCTCAGGTCTTATACCACATGCTTGTACATGCATCTGGGTATCCTCACAACTATCCTGTGAGGGAGGTGCTTTACTCCACTGATGGATAGGAACTAAGGCTCTAGGAAGAGTTTTTGATCCAATAAACTAATCTAGTCAGTGGCAGAGTTTGGCTCAAATGCAGCTCTGTCTGACTCTATACAATCTTCATCAATCTTCTCTACCATTTCCCCTTCTGAGAGTAGGTGAAGAGTGAATGAGGAAGAGAAAAGAAGTAGGACATGAATGCAGCAATATTCACTTATAAGACTGGTGGATAAAAGAAAGAGACCCATGGTTCATAGATAGTAACTGTAGGTCAGATTATTTTTTTAAAAGACTTATAAGATCTGTTCATGTCTATAGTGAGGTAAAGGTCCTAATAAAGAGAGGTTAAGCATAAAAATATAGAGTCTCATAGGCTGACTACTTCAAGGCTATGGGAAGGAGGAAAAGCTCAAAGGCACAGGTGGTAGCACTGACTCTTCAATCTCAGTGTTCTACCCTGAAAAATTTGGGCAATAAAATCATCACTTACCAGAGAGTAGTGCAGATAAAAAGCAATGAAGTCCTAGGAGCCCTTTGCAAACTGTTAATTATTGGGCTAATTATTAGTTTGTAGCCTTAAAGGGATATCTAGAGGAGATGGATTGGTTAGAAGGAGACCACAAAGAAATCAGAAGACAGCTATTTATGTGGGTGATTAAATCCTCCAAGCTGCAATTGGTAAAGGATAGATGGGGAGTAAGGGGACCTGAAATCACAGGAATTATGCTTCTTGGTAAACTAAATGACAGATGGCCAGGGTCTGTATTCTTCTTTTCTTTGCCTCTCTTCTATGAAGAGATAAATCCAACCCAGAAATTTTCCAGCTGAGAATAGAAAAGGAAGTATCAATGCTCATGTATACATATGCTAGAAGGAAACACAGCAGGGTTAGGTGTGCTGATGGCTATTTTAGGTGTGAAAAGCCTTTATGGAACATTTTCCAATGTCCAAGGAGAATATTTCCAAAGTGGAATTGGAAAGAAGTGGGCACAATCAGCTCTTGTGAGATAGTAAGAGACAACTCCAACCCAACATTGGTGGCTGAGGGAAATGTGTGATTTTGAGAGTAAATATTTAAATTCTCATTTTCTGAGAGGAAACAGGCTTAGCAGGATGGAAAGTTTACCTTAATACAGTTAGCCCAGGGGAAAATCAGTGGTTTAAAAACAGTAGTTAATGGGATAAACATCATGTGGGATATTTTATCTTTAATCCTGATCCAAGTGTAGAGATTCTAAATCCCATGCTCTTCCTGTTAATGTCTGTGGCAGCTTTTAGTTAGTTGCCTCTGATTATTTCTACTATTCTTCCTTGGAGGCAAAATCAAAATATTTCCGTTTCTTTTATTTTTATTAATTCAGCATGTTCTTACATATTGAGGGATTCGTTGCTACACATTCACATATGCACACATAATGACAAAGTAACTTGAGCCAGATCCTTATCCAGCTTCTCCCGCCTTTACTCACTCCCCACTCCCTTGTCTCCAGTGTATTGCCCCCCATTACATATATAAATTTCCATATACAAGTATATTAGTGTTTTAATTTTCAAGTTTTAAATGCCTGCATGAGTATTATTTGGCTTCTCTTGGGAGTCAAGTGTACCACACAATTAATAACCACCTTTTCTGTTCTTCCTCCCCGCTTTGTAACTATAGTTTCCCTAGATTATGTGATGCTTCAAATTTGTTGTGCCTAGTAAATAAATTTGTCTAACTTTTACTGTATGCTTGGTTTTATTCTAGTGTCTGCAAATGAGAGAAAGCATTCCATCCTTTTGTTTCTGGGTTTGGCTTATATTGCTCATTTCTGTTTCTGTCCACTTACCTGTAAAAGCTATGATATCGTTTTTTCTAATAGTTGAGTAGAAATCCATTTTTTTGTGTGTGACTATGTGTGTGTATTACAATTTTTGAATCCATTCATCTAGGAAGGGGCATCTGGGTTGATTATATAATTTAGCTATTGTAAATTGAGCTGCTATAAACATTGATGTAGCTATGTCTTTATGGTATGCTGATTCTAGCTCTTCTGGGAAAATACATAGGAGATGGATAGCTGGGTTGTATGATGGTTCCATCCCTAATTTTTTGAGGAGCCTCCATACTGCTTTCCAGAGTCACTGTAGAAGTTTGCAGTCCCACCAACAGTGTTAATGTTTTTTTCTCCCTACAACCCTTCCAGCATCTGTTATTGTTTATATTCTTCATCTTTGCTATTCTTACTGGAGTGAGATGAAATCTAAATGTTGTTTTAATTTTTATTTCTCTGACTGCTAGTGATGAAGAACACTTTCTAATATATTTATTGGATTTTTAATTTCCTCTGTTAAGATGTTTATTTTATTCCATGGGCCATTTATTGATCGGATTATTTGTGATTTTGGTATTAAGATTTTTGTGTTCTTTGCATTTTCTGGATATTAAACACCTGTTGGAGGTGTAGCAGGCCATGAATTTCTTCCATTTTGTAGATTCACTCTTGATGCCCTTGACTAATTCCTTAGCTGTAGAGAAGCTTCTTAGTTTTACTGCATCCCAGTCATTGATACTTGGCTTTAATTCTTTAGCTATGGGAGTATTGTTAAGAAAGTCAATGCCTACATCAATATGGTATTGTGTATTTCTGCTGGTTTAATTCCTAAATATTTGATCCACTTTGATTTGATTTTTGTGCAGTGTGAAATATAAGGATCTAATTTCATTTTTCTGAATATGGCTGTCCAGTTTGTTCAACACTATTTGTTGAACAGGCTGTCATTCTTCCAAAAGATATTTTTGCTCTCTTTGTCAAATATCAGATGGTTAAAGATTCGTACATTTGTCTTAGTGTCTTCTAGTCTATCCCATTGGATACAAGTACCATGCTCTTTTTGTTACTATAGCTCTATAGTATAATTTCAGGTCAGGTATTTTGATACCTCCTGCTTGTTTTTCTTTTCTTTCTTTTTTTTTTTTTTTTTTGCTTAGTAATTCTTTGGCTATTGTAGGTTTCTTATTATTTCAAATGAGAATTGATCTTTCTATATCTGTGAAGAATGGCAATTTATCTTGGGAGGGATTCCATTGAATCTGTACAGTGCTATTTTGATAGAAGGCTATTTTAATTATATTGATTCTGCCTAACAGAACATGGAATGTCTTTCCATCTTCTCGGGTCTTCTTCAATTTCTTTCTTCAGTGTTCTATAGCTTTCATTATAAAAGTCTTTCATTTCCATTGTTAGACTAATTCCCAAGTATTTTATTCTTTTAGAGATTATTGTGAATAAGATGGATTTCCTGATTTCTTCTTTGGCCAAATTACTGTTGGAGGATAGGAACCTTATTGATTTCTGAGTAAGAAATATTATATTCTGCTAAATCAATTTATGAGCTCTTGAAGTGTTCTGATGAAGCTTTTTTGGTCTTCTAGATATAGTATTATATTATCATCAAATATAGTTTCACCTCCTCTTTTCTTTTTCATAAAACTTTAATTTCCTTCTCTTTTCTGATTGCTCTGGCTAGGATTTCAAGGACTACACAGAATAAAAGTGGGAATATTTTCAGTTTCTCTCCATTTAGTAAAATATTGGCTGCAGGCTTGTCATAAACAACACTTACAAGGTTGAGGTAGATTTCTTTAACCCCTATCTGCTCTGGAGTTTTGAGCATAAATGGATGTTGGATTTTATCAAAGGCCTTTTGTTCATCAATTGAAATGATCATATGTTTTTTGTCTTTAATTCTATTGAAATGGTGTGTCATATTTATTGATTTTGAATAGTGATAGTTGAACCAACACTGCATCCCTAAAATGAAACCTACTTGATCATGATGTATTATCTTTTTGATATGTTGTTGAATATTTTTTGCTACAATTTAATTTAAGAATTTTGTGTCTGTGTTCATCAGTGATATTGATCTATAGATTTCTTTTCATATTTTTAAGAAAGAGAGAGGGATAGGGAGAGAAAGAGAGAGAGAAAGAGAGAGAGAGAGAAAATCAATTTTATTCAGTTTTTTATGTGGCTTTCCTTGCTCTCACACTTTGTTGTATACATGGTGCTGGGGTTCCAACCCATGCCCTTGCCCATGCCAGGGAAGTATCAAAACTGCTGAGCCACTGTTCCAGCCAATCTTTTCTTGATGTGTCTTTGTTGTATTTTTGTATCAGGGTTATGAGTGCCTCATAAGAAATGTTTGTGAGGATTCCATCCCTTTCATTTTTGTGGAATACCATAATAAGGAGAGGTGTTTGTTTTTCTGTAAATATCTGATAGAATTCTCCATTGGGTTCTGAGCTTTTCTTTTTTTGGAAGGTTTTTAATTCTGTTTCAATTTCACAACCAGATAATAGTCTATTAAGGTTTTCAATATCATCCTGCATCAATGTGGGAATGTCATATGTGGCTGTCGTTCAGGTTATCCAACTTGTTGAAGTACAGTTTTTCAAAATAGGTTCTGATATTCCTTGAAATTTCAGATGACTTAGCAGTGCTCTCTCCATTTTCCTTTTGAATTTTTTTAATTTGCTTCATTTTGATCTTTCTTTTGGTGAGATTGGCTAGGGGTCTGCCAATTGAATTTATTTTTTTCAAAGAATCAACTCTTTGTTTTGTTTATTCTTTGTATTCTTTGTATTTTATTCTATATTTAATTGATCTTGACTTTAATCTTGATTATTTCCTGTCTTCTACTGGATTTGGGAGTGAGTTCTTATTTTGATAGGATTTGAGGTGAAGAATGAGCTTGTTTATTTATTAATTCTCAAAAATTTGATGAAAATACTCAGTGCTATAAATTTTCCTTTTAAAAGTGCTTTCACACTGTCCCAGAGAATTCAACATGTTGTGTCTTTATTCTTATTCATTTCTAAGAATTTCTTAATTTCTGTTCTCATATCCTCCTTGATCCATTCTTCATTTAAGAGGGCATTATTAAATCTCCATATATTTATATGCTTTTTGTTATTTTTCTTGCTGTTAATTGCTAGGCTTATGCCATTATGATCTGATAGGATATATTGGTTTATATCAACTTTTTTTGTATTTGTTAAGATTTCCTTAGTGGACTAGAATATGATTTATTTTTGAGAAGAATCCATGCTCTGCTAAGTAAAAGGTAAATTCATCTGATTTGTGGTTGAATATTCTATAGGTATCTGTTTAAGTCAATTTGACTTTTAGAGTTATTTTGGCTGCAGATCTCTTTATTAATTTTTTTGATTTGATGCTCTGTCAATTTGTTATGGTGGTGTATTAAAGTCCCCCAGTACTATTGTGTTGGGATCTATAAGTGGTCTTAAGTCATACAGTACATTTTCCACATATTTGGGAGCATTGGTGTTTGGGGCATAGATGTTTATTATGGTTATCTTCTTAATGTAGAATTACCTTTACTAAAATGTAGTGGCCTTATTTGTCTCTTCTGACTAATTTTTGGTTGAAATCTACATTGTTGGATATAAGTACAATAACACCAGCTTACTTTCTAGGGCTATAAGCCTGGTAGACTTTTTTCCCAACCTTTCATCTCTTACTGTAACTGTCTTTGGCTATGAGATGTGTCTCTTGCAAGGAGTACATTGCTGGATTTTGCTTTTTGGTCCAGACATTAACCTGTGTCTTTTGATTGGGGGATTGAGACTATTCACATTCAGTGTCAGAATAGATATGTGGTTGTGATTCACTAGCATCATGATTTTGGGGTGAATTGTAGAGACTTGGTTGTCTTTTAGTAGAGTGTACTCTTATTGAATTTCCTCTGTTTATGGGCTTTGAGAGTTTATTTGTTCCTCTGGCTGAAGTTTGAGTACTCTTTGTAGAGATGACTTTGTGTTCATCTGTATTACTAATTTGTTATAAATAGAATTTTTTGTTTCCTCATCAAATCTGTAGCTGAGTTTTGCTGAGTATAGTATTTTTGGTTGGCAATTGTTTTCTTTCAATGGTTGACATTCTCATTCCATGCTCTCCTTGCTTTTATGGTCTGAGTTGAAAAAGCCAACGTGATCCTTATTGATTTGCCTCTGAATGTGACTTGGTGTTTCTCTCTTACAGCTTTTAATAATCTATCCTTGATTTCTCTGTTATATGTTTGGAATATGATATGTCTTGGGGAACTTCTTGTTTGATTAGATCTATTGAGTGTCTTATATGCTTCTTGGATCAGATTCATTTCTGATATGGGAGAAAATCTCTTTAACTGATTCATTTAGAATGTTCATTATGCCATTCATATGAATTTTGATGTTTTCCGCTATCCCAATAACTCAGATTATTTCCTACGATTTCATCCCATACTTCTTTGAAAGGCTTTTTTCTTTTTTTATTTGTTTGACATCGTCTTACACGTTGGAGGGAATTGTTGTTACATATTCATGCATACAAGGATATTGACACAGTGAGATAGTAAGCTAAGGCTGATCCTAGTCTAGGATCTACCTCCCTTCATCCATTCCCCAAACTCATGTCTCCTTTATAATATCAGATACTATAATTGCAAATGAACACATACATGTATGTTAATTATTGAAATTTCTGAGTTTCCCTACCTGCCTGTATATAGTTAGGCTTCTCATGGGCGTTGAGATTTCCTAGTAGTATTTATAACCCCATTTATTCCTCCTTCTCCTCCCTACCTGTCCCCTTCTCCCCCCACCTTCTTAGTTATGGTTCCCCTAGCTTATGTGAAATTTCAATTATGGTGAGTTTATTACATAAACTTAGCTAACTTTCATCCTGTCTTATGTTTTACTCAACCTTCCACATACGAAAGAAAGCATTTGGCCCTTAAGTATCTGTGCTTGCGATATTTAATTCAGCATATTTTTTTCCATTTCCATCCATCTGGCTGCAAATGTCATAATATCACTCTCTCTAATAGCACAGTAGAGCTCCATTGTATATAAATATACCACAGTTTTTAATCCATTCATCCAGCGAGGCGCATCTGGGTTGGTTCCATAGTTTAGCTATTGTAAACTGAGCTGCTATAAACATTGATGTAGCTGTGTCTTTATAGTACGCCAATTCTAGCTCTTTTGGGAAAATACCCAGGACTGGGATAGCTGGGTCTTAAGATGGCTCTCTCCCTAGTTTCTTGAATCTCCACACTGCTTTCCAGAGTGGCTGTACAAGATTGCAATCCCACAAACAGTGTGTTAGTGTTCCTTTCCCCCTACAATCCCTCCAGCTCCTGTTATTATCTGTATTCTTCATTTTTGCCACTTTCAGTGGAGTGAGGTGGAATCTCTGTACAGTTTTCATTTGCATATCTCTAATTGCTAATGATGTAGAAGATTTCCTTAAATGTTTATTGGCTTTTCGGACTTCCTCTGTTGAGAAGTTTCTGTTTAGTTCTCTAGCCCATTTATTGATTGAATTATTTGTGGTTTTGTGTTCAGTTTTTTTAGTTCTTTCTATATTCTGGATATTAGTCCCCTTTCAGAGGCACAGCATGCAATGATTTTCTTCCATTCTGTAGGCTACCTCTTGACACTTGACTAATTCTTTAGCTGTGCGAAGCTTTTCAGTTCAATGGCATCCCATTCACTGATTCTTGGCTTTAATTCTTGTGCTGTGTGAGTCTTGTTAAGGAAGGAAGTGCCTACACTGATGTAGAGTGTGATCCTATTTTCTTCTGCTAGCAATTGTATAGTTGTTGGTTTAATTCCTAATTCTTTGATCCATTTTTATTTGATTTTTGTGCAAGGTGAGAGATAAGGATCTAATTTTCATTTTCTACATAAGGCTGTCCAGTTCATCCAGCACAATTTGTTGAACAGGCTGTCTTTCCTCCACACTATATTTTTGCCCCCTTTGTCAAATATCAAATGGTTAAATACTTGTTGGATTTTCTCAGTATCTTTCATTCTATTTCATTGGTCTTCATGTCTGTTTTGAGTCCAATACCATGCTGTTTTGTTGCTATAACTCTATGATATAATCTTCATTTCAGGTATTGAGATACCTCCTATTTCATCTTTCTTGCTTAGTGATGTTTTGGCTATTCTGGGTTTTTTGTTATTCCAAATTAATTTGAGAATTACTTTTTCTATATCCATGGAGAATGTTATTGGTATCTTGATGGGGAGTGCATTGAATCTATAGAGGACTTTCAGTCAAATGGCCATTTTAATGATATTGATTCTGCCTAACCAAGAACATAGAATGTTTACCCATCTTCTCAGGTCATTTTCAATTTCCTTTTTAAATGTTTGATAGTTTTCATTATAGAGGTTTTTTATACACTTTGTTAGATTAATGCCTGAGTATTTTATTCTTTTTGAGGTTATTGTGAATGGGACAGATTTCCTGATTTCTTCTTCAGCAGAATTGCTGCTGACATATAGGAAACCTATTGATTTATAAGTGTTGATCTTGTAACCAGTCACTTTGGTAAATTCATTTATAAGTTCTGGTAGTCTTTTGATAAAACTTATTATGTCTGTTAGGTATAGGATCAGGTCATCAGCAAATAGAGATAGCTTGGCTCTCTTCTCCATTCTGGCTGAATTTGCCCTGGGGTTATAGGTAATGAAAGTCCAATATAGAGTTTGGCCCACCTTGCCTATATGCTCAAAATGGCTGCAACCCAGGCTGCTTAGGGCAAGAAGGGGGAACAATGTTTTGTCCTCCAGAGCAAAGATGCCACGGAATTGCCATTGTCCCAGTTTAAAGACAAAGCAGGGCTCCTATTTGCCCTTTGCCTCTTCACAGCAGAGTGTGGGCTCCTGGCTGCATTGTGGGGATATCTGCCTTAGATTCCCTGCTCCATTTCCCTGCCTGTTTGTCTGAGATCATTAGTCTGATCTCCTACATGGGATGGGGAGTCTGCACCCTCCTCTGAAGCAGAGATGTCAAGAGGACCTGCTTTCAGCCCAACATGGCTTTTATACATGCAATTGGTCTCTGTGTGGCTGAATGGATCAGACTGATTTGGACAGCATTGCTCCCACTCCTGTACTGAGGGGCAAGCCATTCCTGGGGACCCTTATTGGGTTTGAATAAGTTTCTCTTTTCCACTGTTCTTCCACTGACCTGAGCTGTGTTCAATGAATCTTTTCCAATATGCACAGCTTACAGGAATGTAACTTTCCTGGGGTTTCTGTCAGTTCAGAGAATGCTCTGGGCATGACTTGCTTGCCATCTACCATATTCCTGGACTTCTTGAAAGTTTTTATCATTTTCTGAAATATTTTTTTCTTTTCTGTCATCCATGCATCCAAGCTTATTCTGCGTACTCTCATTATGGGAAGTGCTTTCTTCAAAGGATGAGGTTCTATGTTCTACAGAAATTGATCTGTTATTAAATTCTTCCATTGAGCCTTTAATTTGGTTGATTGAGGATTTCAAGTCTAATCTTCTCCTTTCAGTGCATCCATCTCTCTGTTAAAGGAATTTTTCATTTCCTATTCTTTGTTCCCTATTTACTTCTTTAGATCTTCTTTTAGGTCTTTGATTGTTTTAGTAATCAGATTGTTGATAGTTTTTTTCTAGGTTTTCATCTGGCTCCCTATCCATGAACTCCATGGTTGGGGAGTTGTGGGCTTGAGGTGAAATTTTTCTAGCCTGAATCTTCATTTTTGAAGAATTTGTTCATTGGGTTTTGAATTAAAATAAATTCTTTTTCACCTTATTTTGTGTGTGAGCCTTTGTGTACACACAATTGTACATTTGAATTATTTATTCTGCTATTTTTTGTGGAATGTGATTTATGGATTGGTGTTAGATAGTGGGTCCTGGAACTCATTTCTGGTTGTGCTGCTATGATATCTTGTTGATGGGTTGGTGGATTTTGTCCCCTGCCTCACTTGGGTTGGGGTTCTGTCAGGATTGTTGAGTTCAATAGCAAGTTCCTTAACTTGTGTATTTTCTGACATTTAAGATATCCACTGCCTCCAGAGATAAGGAAACACAATCAATATGAACTTCAAATGAATACAACATATCAGGTTATACTAATTACTTTGTTTCTTCTATAACTATTACATTGATAACTTCTGTCTTGAAAAGGAATAGTATGTTTAGCAATTACCTCCTTCAAGGAAAAATATCTACAATTAAAAGAGCAAGAAAAAAATTGAAAAGAAGAAAAAAAGAAAAGAAAGACACAATATATATCTAAAGAAAAAATCAGAAAGGAAAAAAAATCTTAAAGAAAAGAAAAAATATTAGAATTGTGGTCCCTGAAGTTATCTTGTTACAAATTTGGGGCAGATCATCATTGTTTGAGATTTTTTCCCCTGAAAACCACATAGCTACAAGCGCTGTAATCATGATGTAGAAGCTTTACAGGGTCCCAAGGGTAGGTGATGGGTTTCCAGAGTATATGTCTGGAGTTCAGTTACTAAAGGTTTTCTGGGTTGCTACTGCCGTGGACAATTCAGGTTAATTCATGATCCAAGGGGTTTCCTGGGCTTCACTGGGGGAAATGTAACTTCAAAGTGCTTCCAGATTCCAGGAGCTGTGGGGTAAGTGCAGGGCAGCAGTCATTCTGCTGGATGTATATACAAATTTGTCCAGACCTCCCAGTACCAAACCTGTGCTCTCTTTTGTGCCCTGGATCTACCTTAGACAGTTATATGGGCCCTTTGATTTAGAAAGGGGGACAGAGCAAAGCTAGGATCTCTCTGTTCCTCCAAGCTGAATCCCTCTGGGCTGATTATAAATATCTGTGCCAGTTCAAGAGCTGCTTTTCTGGGTTCAACCACTGAATGTCAACAAGGTCTTGGAAGGATGGTTGAGAAATCTGTTTTGGGGTCCTGACTGCTTCTTGTCTGTCTCTTTGGTCAAAAAGGCTACTTCCTGACCTCCTTATGGTTGGCTGGGGGAATCCATTTTCCCCTCCACAGCAGAGAAGATGCAAGGTTGTCCCAGTTTAGGCCCAAGGTAGAGCTCCTATTTACACTCAGCCTATCTGTAACAGGCTGTTCGGTCTTGACAGGATTGTTCATAAATCTGCTCTGGTGACCTGACTTCTTTTCACCTGCCTCTAGTATTTCTGTTTTCGATATTGTGAATTCCAAAAAGACTAGAAAGATGCATCAATCTTTCCAGCTTAAATTTCAGGCCCAGTGAGGAAAAAAAGTCCAAAATTAAAGGTAAGTGGAGTTAAAATATAAAGTTTGTTTATAGCTAAAGCTGATATTGAAGAAAATGACTTGTTGCAATGAAATGTTCTCCCTGATGCGGAGTCCCAGGGACAACAGTTACACACATCTGTGATAGGTGATGTTTGGACAACAGGCCTTTTCTTGTTGACATCTGAGAGAACAATGTGTCCTTCTGGAGATGAGTTCGCTCACAATTGGAAGAGAGAAGCAGAGGTGGCTCAATATTTCTAATCTCAGCAATCTGGTCATTCTGCTTCTTTTTGTATGGGAATCAATTACAATCCATCTTAAATTCTTCAATAAAATAGAAGAGGGAAAACTCATACCATAACAGAATTACCTTGACAGCAAAGCAAGACAAAGACAACACAAAAAAGGAAAAGGAAAGACAAATATCTCTTATGAATATAGATATAAATATCCTCAACAAAATATCAGTAAATTGCACCCAGCAGCATATGGAAAGGATTATAAGGTATAAGCAAATAGGGTTAATACCAGGAATGCAAGGTTGATTGAAAATAAAATAAGCAATTAATGTTAAATTTATGGACAAGCACTATATAATTTTAATGGATGCAGAAAAAAAATTGGCTAAATCCAGTACATTTTCATCATAAATACACTTGACAAAACGGGAGACGAAAGAGCTCATCCCCTAAACGCAAAGGGAACTTCTTTGAGATGAAATGAAGCATCAGAAATGAGGAATAATCTGGGTGCAGTTGCACATTTCTATAGTTCCAGCAATTTGGGGGTGCTGAGATGGAAGAATTCCATGTTTGAGGCCAGCCTTTGCAATTGAATGAGACCTTGTCTTTAAATAAAAAATAAAAAAGATGGGGATGTAGCTCAGTGATAGAACATCCCTGGGTTCAATCCTGTTAAAAAAATGAGAGCAAATCTCCCCTCTAAAAAAAGGATGACTTTTCAATCAACTGGATTTTCTGACTCCTGCTTAGAAGTTCTATCTGATAGATAATGGCAGTTGTTAACATGAAAGGGGAAAAATTTGGAGAAGGCTTGAGTTGATTATATGGCATAACAAATTTATACAGATCATATCTTGGATTCTGGTTTTATTGTTCACTTGTTGTCTGATTTGAGAACATTTTAAATTCTTGAGACTCATTGTTCATCAGTAAAGTAAATACAGTTAGTAGGCATTTCCTCAGGTTTTTACAAAATCAGGGTTAATATATATGAAGTATCTAGCATGTCTCAGGCTCAGATTAGGTACACCACACTGATTGTTTTACTATTATCAATGGTTGTGAGGACCAGAATGATAAGACAATAGGGGCTGTCAGGTTGGTTAAGAGGATTCCTACTTAAGTAAAAATTGGATGACCATCATAAGGAAAAAAAAAAAGAAATTAGTGACCTCTGTAATTTATTTTCAAGGATACTTGTGGAGCTGTAGTAAGTCACAAACTCAATTCCTGTCTTTACTTCTATCCTCTGTAGAATGTAACAGGTAGGCCAAGTGATCTTTCAAATCTCTTTGAACTCTAAAATGCAGGGATTCTCCAAAGTAGGAGATAGCAAAGAATGGAGGCAGAAGAATGTCCAGGTCACTTTTTTTTTAGTAGAATTGTAAACCTCAATTGAACACAAGCTCCAATTTACTTCCACCAAAGTTAGCAAGAGGAAATAACATTCACATGATGTCATACTCCATTTTTGGCTCTGAAAGCCCTCCAGATTGCATCTAATTTTAAACCAGTTTCTGGAGGCCAAAGAGGTGCCTGTGGACAGCTTGATGATAAATCTTTCAGCACACATAACTCTTCTCCTTGTCAACTCAGTATGAGGAACTTGAGCACATCAAGCTTCCTCCTCCAGAGTTGTCAAACTGGCACCCGTCACCAGCATCTGATTCATTATAAAAATATTTAATTCTTCTGAAATGAATTGGCAGAATATCCAAAGAAAGGCAAAAATTGGTCCAAGAGAGATAGAAAAGACTCTTTTGTAGGAGGGCTTCTACTTTGCTGAGAATCCAATAAATTTTTTAGAAGCAAGCCAAATCCAATGGTTTCCTTCATCATCAGTATCATTGGCATGTTTGGTATAAATTCTGGTCATGTTAACCCAGGAATTGTCCAAGCCTCGCATTTCTCTACACTCTTTCCTATGGAGGAGTTTTGTATTTATTAATTCTTGATAGCTCCACACAACCGAAGTCACCCACTTTCAAGGTTGCAAACTTAAGAATCTCTCTTTATAATCACAACCTTAAAAGAACTTTGGTAGCTTCCCACACCTATAGGATGACATTCAAAGTTCTTACTCTCAGAGATCAATTATCACCTGTCTTCAGTCTAATGTTCCTACATGTAGAGATTTCTATTGTTATGAACTGATGGCAAATCTTGGCTTTGTGTTCACCTTGTTCTGGAATCTCACCTTTTAATATCTCTACTTTGGAATTTCTCAATTACAATTAGATCCAAATAATTTTTTATTGTGGAAGCTGCCTTGTATTGTGGTACATTTTGCAGTGTTCCTGGCTTCCTCTCAATCACTTTTTGGTGGAATCTTTCCTGATTTCTCTAGATATTTGAACTTATTTCCTTTCATGACTTTCTTATAATTATGATCAGAAATACCATGCTATAGTTATTTCAGTGGTATCCTCAGTTAGAGTTCCTTTAGGGCAAGGTCTCCATCTTCTTAATTCACTATTCTCAGCTCTGACTGTAGCATCTGAAACTAGAACTAAGGCTGGTGATCAGAATTTGTTAATTTATCAGATATTTATAACACGCCTATGAAGAAGAAAGACTAAGTATTATATTTTCATTCAGCAGAAAATTTTTTCCATCAGGCAGATGTATTTCCAATTGTAAATGATAGGAATGTAACACAAACTGTCCTGGGAAACAAGATATGCACTTATAGCTCATATGTTTAGAAAATATAGATTTGGACTTCAGGCATAGCAACACATAGTTACTACAGATCAGAACTACAAGAAACTTGAGTCCAGAAGGTGAAGAAATTTTAGCAAACAAGCCCATGCCATGCAGTCTGGCCAAGGAATGATGATGGTAAAAAAATGACAACATAGATACCATTAAATTTTTCCTTAGCTTTGGTTCTTTTATTATCTTAATTAAAGAAAATGATGCATTGAGACAAGGACTCAGATCATAAGTGTAGACTCCTATGATTTCTGTTACTTTCATAGAAATGTGCCCAAGGTTCACTGACTTTTGCATCCTGTGTATAGTGAGATGTTTTCTATTCAGAAAACTATAAACTATAAAATTCAGAGAAATTTTATAGTTCTAGCTACATCATTTACTAGGAATAACTTAATTTGGTTGATGATTTTATTCCTTGATTCTTTCCGCCCAAACTTAATGTAGGGATTTGGGGCCTTGAACTATATGCTGTGCCAGCCTTGGACTTTGTGTCTTCTGATGTTTTCCCCCTAAGGGAAAGTGTTGCCGTAGACCACACAGTAGAAAGCTGAGATTTGAAACTAGGTTTCTTGACACAGGGGTGATGTGTGATGTATTTTCTTGATCAACATTAGCACAAATCAAAACTTTATAAACTTCACAACAAGGAAATAACAAATAAGTCAGGCAGGTGAGCTTCCTGGGGTGCTGATCAGATGAGGGTTTCCTGGGAGGGCCTAGAAGGGATTTTAAATTTGAGGCACCATATCAGACAGCTCTTGAAACAATTCTTCCTGCAAAGCCACGCCACAGAGAGGAAAGCATCCAGACTAGGAGTGTGATAACCTGGACTTTATCTACCTAGATAAGAAAGACCTCGGTCAAGGGAGAATGAAGGAATATCATATGCTTCAAACATTTCCTTTTCCCCAATTCTTAGGCTGTGTTCCATCCCTGAGTGGCCACATTTTTAGAATGATTTGCAGCAGAGAAGCACTGATGTAGTCCCCATGAATATGAAACTCAATCATAGAGCTGGAGAGATGAGTTTAAATGCCATGGTTCTCTGAGGAAATAATCAGAGCTATGCACTTGTCTGATCAT
>PVKS010018136.1:0-40659 GCA_004027875.1 Aplodontia rufa
TCTCAACAATCCGCAACAGTAGTTTGAGTAATGCAACTCTTATAACAATCAGAAAGTTTCCACTTTAAGTAAATTCATAGTACATATAATTACTAAAACACAGCCAATTTCTAGAAGGGATGGTTTTGGCAATCTCCAGGGCTGGCTTTGCCTAGCCCATCCCCAAGTCTGGACTTTGTCAGACAGAACTTCGGTGGACGTTGCCTCCTCCACTCTTCATCCTAGGAGAAAAGAATGTGTGTTTGGAATGGGGAAATGAAGGTCCTACTGCAAGATCTTCCAGTGAATGCTTTCGTCCCCTTGAGAGCGTTGTCACTCACCAGCCTCAGTTTTGTGTAAAATAAACAAAATAATCCCCAAGTATTGCTTTTGGATAATTGACTTTATTATATTGAATGTGTTGAGGATGTGCACATTAGAAGTCATGTTCATTTGTTCCTTCATTTATATGTTGCTTCTAGGTATTCTTCAACAAATCAATTGTTATGTACTTTTTTGCCAGACAGATACTGGACTATTTGACACACTGTCCATCAGTAAAAGTTTTTGTTCTGTGGATCATAATAGCAAACACAGCATGTCATGCCACTGGTCAAATACAAAGTCCTTGTTATTGGTTGTCACCATGATTCTCAGTTGAAGTGGATACAGGGGGTTGAGCTCAAAGTTTGGAGTGAAGAACCAGACCAACGTCATCCTACCATCACAAGAATTTAAAAGATGTGGGAAATCACCCAACCTTTCTTTAAATAAGGAGTCTCCAATGGAGACAAATTCTACTTCAAACTGAAATTATCTAAATGATCACGTTTCTCTATACAAGCTTCCTCTTCCCTATTAGTGAGTGATAATGAAATGAGTGTATCAACCAAAAATAAATAAATAAATAACTTGGTGTTTCACATTCTTTCACTTTATGTTTGTATAACCTTTGATGAATCTGTTAGTCATTTAGATTTTTTTTCAATTGGTAAATACTGTTTAGAACCAGATAAAATCTATTACAATCCAGCAACAGCATGATAAATTTCATCTGTAACATTTAGTGAACATTGGTTTTATGCTTCTCACTAAAGTTGCAAATAGAACATTAGTAAACCTAAATTTCTATGAAAATTTTTTCTTGTACATGTCTAGACTCATTCTCAGTCCCTTAAATGTAAAATTTCAAACTGAAAAAAAAAACAAACAAACAAAGAAATCCCAGCTATCAGAAGAAAAAAGAAAAAAATAGGATAGGGCACCATGGCTTCTCTGCAAAAGCAAGAGTACTTATTCATACACTCACATACGTATACACCTGCGTGTATGTACATGTACATATCCGATTTATAAAGGAAATTAGGAATTAGTGAATTCTTCAATTAAAAAAACAAGGAATTTCTTAAGACATTGCACATAATAAAATCACATGGTCATCCAAAGTGGTCTCTGAGGAAGTCATAAAAGAGAGGACACAGAGTTCTATCTAGAAGAAATAAGGTTTAATTATGTTTGATTGGGGTTGAGCCAAGGATACCTCATAGAGACTCAAGTTTGGTCATTGTTGACTGTTATTGATTTTTGTCTTTTTCTCTCTGCCTGAATCATACTTACAAACTTTTCTCAACTGAGGGACAGCTATATATATGCATAAGATCATTTTGGAAGTTGCTTCGTTGTGGCTGGACTTAGAGTTCCCAGATCCAGAATTACAACATATCTGTGAGTTAATACAAAGCGCCTTGGGGACCTGTCGACTCTGCTTAGAGCAACGTGCTCTCATCTTCTTCAAGCCACACCACAGGATGTTCAACTAAGCACCCATATTTCCTGCTGAAGTTAGCTATTGCCATAATTATGGTGCATAACACCAAAACTCAGAGGCTTAAAATAATGACGTATCTTCCTTGTAAATATGCAGATTGACAATTTAGAGTGGGCTCAGCTGAGCAGTTCTGGGCTTGGTTGAGCTCTCTCATGTCTGAAGACCATCTGGTCGCTATCTAGTCGAGGACAACTGGAAATACCCAACTCTGGTCCATCTACCTCCTCCTCCAACAGCCTAGGCCAGGCATACTCTCCTGGCAATCATGGCAGCAAGAACAAGAGATGAAACTTGGAAGTGCTTTTCAAATCTCTGCATCCATCATAATTTGTAATACCAAAAGGCAAAGCAAGTCCCACTCAGAATTGAGGAAGCAGTAAACACCCTATGCTCCATTTGTGAAAGGTTCTGCAAAAATCCCATTACAAAAGACATGGGTGCTAGATGGGGCGACATGTGGAAAGCATTCATTTAATCACTATGCCAAACCTAGATTCTCAATCTAAATAATTAAACACTCTGGGAGCAAACTGTATTTAAACAGAACTCTTCCCCCATCATTCAGTTCAAATTACAATAATTCTGAGCAATAACATTGCCTCAAACCTGTGAGAATATTTTCAAAATTATCTCACAAATTAATAGAAAATGCTAATAAATTAGGTCTAATGATAATCAGTTATAATTTAAAAATTCAGTTAAAATTAATAGAAAGTACTAATAATTCCATTTAGAAGTGTTCTGTACTACATTTGAAGCAGGTTCTAATGACTATTTTTGTAGTATGGTGGGAAAATTAAACTAGAATTTATCGTATTTGTTGCCCTACATTTTGTCTGAGTTATACCATACTTGTTTACTTGTGCCTAGTATTGTAATTCAGTCTTAGAGTTTGAAACTTTCTTTGTTCCTATGTTTTGTCTGTGTCTTTAATTGGTAATTTTATTATTTTTACATTCTCTGTTATGACTGGTAAATTCTAATTTGTTTATTTGTTTTACATTTTACATTTGTTTTACATATTGGGTTTCTATAAACACCATTATTTTTCTTAGATTCTGCTCTTTATTGAACTGATAATTCCCCACCCATTCTTACTATTATAAAATATGTTCCTACTATTATGGGTCATGTGCACATATATATGGCTATTCCATAAAACATATTAATGCATAAAATGCATACATAGTTCACAGTGGTAGGAGAAAAATGATAACCTTATGTGATATTTATTTTGTTATATAATGAATATTACTTATTTACATAATTATACATATGCTATCATTGTATTTATTATATTTTATTCATATATTTTGTATATTTCTATTTTCTTTGACATTTAACATTATACTTCAATTTCATCATGCTGTACTTAAAATTACATCAAACATAACTGTCTTATTAAAGCCAAAATTTATTGTAGTGTCAACTCTTTTTCTATCCTCAAGATAAGGAAACATTTTTATAATTAATATTTAATTATTAATATTTTATAGATATGCTTATTTAAGTTCAGTAACAGGTTACAAAGTATTGCAAACTGTATTTCTATGGGCGTCATTTCTTCCTTTAAATTTTTAAAGTAATACCTTATCTATTCTTTAGCAATCTCTTTCATTCTCTGCATGAAAATATTATGAATTCTTTTTCATTCTGGTAAGAGAATTTCACTAGTTTAATTCCTGAAATCTATTATTGTTATTATTTTATTATTTCAGCATGCTCTGACATATTGGAGAGATTCAATGCTACACATTCATATATGCATACATAATGACAATGGAACTTGAGCCTTACTTATCCTTATCCAGCTTCTCCCCATCTTCATTCACTCTTCACTCCCAGGTCTCCAATGTTATGCCCCCCCATTATGTATATAAATGTCCATATACATTACATTAATTTTTGAATTTTCAAGATTTAAATGTCCACATGAGAATTATTTGGCTTCTCTGGGGAGTCAAGTATACCATACAAAATTAATAATTCCCTTTTCCCCTTCCCACTCCACCCTCCCTCTCTCCTTGCCCCGCCCTCCCATCCCCCTTCTTAGTTATGTGATACTTCCAAACTATGTGATACTTCAAATTTGGTGTGTCTAATAAATAAATTTGTCTAACTTTCATTGTGTCTTTGGTTTTACTCTAACTTATGTAAACAAGAGAAAATATTTGACCCTTAAGTCTCTGGGTTTGGCTTATTTCACTCAGCAAGATTTTTTCCATTTCCATTCATTTACTGTAAAAGCCATGATAACATTCTTTCTAATAGCTGAGTAGAACTCTGTTGTAAAAAATATACCACACTTTTTGGATCATTCATCCAGTGAGGGGCATCTGGGTTGATTTAGCTATTGTGAATTGAGCTGCTGTAAACATTTATGTAGCTGTGTCTTTGTAATATGCTGATTCTAGCTCTTCTGGGAAAGTACTCACGAGTGGAATAGCTGAGTCATATGGTGGATCCATCCCTAATTTTTTGAGGAGTCTCCACACTGCTTTCCAGAGTGGCTGCACCGATCTTTAGTCCCACCAACAGTATGTTAGTATTCCTTTTTCCCCATAGCCCCTCCATCATCTGTTATTATTTGTATTCTTCGTCTTTGCTATTCTGACTGGAGTGAGGTGAAATCTTAATGTTTTAATTTGCATTTCTCTAATTGTTAGTGATGAAGAACATTTTCTCATATATTTATTGGCTTTTTGAACTTCCTCTGTTGAGAAGTTTCTGTTTAGTTCCATGGCCCATTTGTTAACTGCATTGTTTGTTGTGAGAGAGCATACCAGGAGATCTACACTCTTATATTTTAAGGGTAAAATTATTGACTATATGAACAAGGTTCTGCAGCACATCTCTAGAACTTCTTCATCTTAGCCAAATTTTACATCCATTAACTAGTAACTCTCCATCTCCCTCCACCTCTGCCTCTAGCAACCACCATTCCATCTTTTAGTTCTATTAATTTGACTATTTTAGATGGCCTGTGTAAGTGAAGTCATGCAGTATTTATGTTTCTGTGGATGGCTTATTTCTCTTAACATAAAGACATTGAGTTTCACAATGTGGCCACATATCATTAGAATTTCCTCCTTTTTAAGGCTGAGGAATAATATGCTTTATGTGCATATCACATTTTCTTTATTCATTTTTCTATTGATAACATTTTTTAAGAGAAGAGGAACACTGAGAAAGAGAGAGTAAGAGAAACAATCAATTTCATTAAGTTTTTCATGTTGCTTTTGTTGCTCCGATACTTCATTGTGTACATGGCACTGGGATTTTAACCTGCGTACTTGCACATGCTAGACAAGCGCCGTAACCACTGAGCCACTGTTCTAGCCCTGTTGATAACTATTTAAGCTGCTTCTACATCTTGGCTTCTGTGATTACTGTTGCAATGAGTATGGATGTCGACAGCCAGAGAATTGCACAGTTGATTTGGACCACAGCCAATGACTACACTTGGCGGTGTCTCAGCCTTGCAGGGGGCGGGAAGGACATTTTATGCACAGAGCTGGAAGTCCAGTCTTGGCCTTGAGTTCAGACATCAGTTACTAGAGGAACAAGGTTGTAAGTATGGACAATTTAATCATAAAGATGCTGCAGACACTCCGACCTTCAAGCCTGTCTGCTTTCTCAGTTAACTTTCTCATGATAAAACTTTACTAAAAAAAAAAAAAAACTTGCTCTGCTAGCTCTGGGTCACTGTCTCTCCCGCTGAGAATAGTCTCCCACCTGGTCCCAGCTTTTTCTCTATGCCTATGTTAAATTTATATATCACATTTCAGTAACATCACCTTCCAATTCATAATCCCAGTCCCAGGATGTCCTTTCATTAGTTTGTATCTTGTTAGATTTCATTTATTAATTAGTTCAATTTACTTGACTTTCTGTAAGATTTCCTAGAACTGCATGTGAATCTCAAATGATCAAGCCTCTAACTCCTGGTAAATCATCATCAGGGGAAGCAGGAAGAGAGAAAAAAGGAGAGGAGGAAGAAGGAAGGAAAACTAACCTCAACAATATTGTCTAAATTTTATTGGGCTTCTATAATACCACCTATTTTGCATTAACTACTGTGTCAATAACTCCTTAAGATAATTGTTAGAAAAATGAATATTTTAGAAGAGGAAGTAGGTAGAAGTTCAGGAATTTATTCAAGATTACTATCTTTGTGAGAAAATAAGAGTTCATCATCAAACAGCCTGACCACAAGACTCACTCCCCAAAATACCAACTCTGCTACCTCCTAACGGAAGCCATTACCAAGGCACGCATTTTTCTGAAAAAACAGCTATGATTATTAATTCACTAACCCAGAAAAAAGCCTGCTTATCAATCACACACAATGAAATGAAAGCTTAAGACTATACTTGTATTTCTGTGTATCATTTGCAGATAATTGTTTGGAACTTGACCCTTTTGGCCTGATTTCTAAAGCTAAAGATCTTTACCATTAGTGGTAATAGAAATTCAAAAAGTCTTTCAGGAAGGATGGGAAACCCACTGGAAATTGCATTACTTATGGCTTTGTCCAGACTTTGACTTCATGAGATGCTAAAGACATTTCTGAACAGAATAAGAGTGATAGCTTTGCTTAGCTTGGCTCATCCAGAGATCTTTGTGGGGATGGTGTAACAACAAGACAAAAACTATAGATTTAATTAGTTCTTTCATTTCATTCTATCTATATGAACACAAATATTAAGCTGTGAATTCAATGTGGATTAGATTCTTTGATCACTTAGTATCCAGGAGTCTGAAAGCATCAAACTCACATATTTACTGCTTACATTGTATAGGCAGGAGAAAAAAGTTTAAGTGCCCTTTTTGTAATGCACATAAATAGGAATAAAAAGAGGAAAAATATTTTTTCTATTTGTATGTTTTATTTTTTATTGGTTCTTTTTAGTTATACATGACATTAGAATATACAATGACATAATTATAAAAGCATGGAGTTTAGCTTGTTCTAATTCAGTTCCCAGAATTTCCCCTTCCCCTCCCTTTCTCCCACCCCAGTTTTTTACATACATGACAATAGGATATACTTTGATATAATTATGAAAGCTTGGAGTGCACCTTTTTCTAACTTAGTTCCCAGCATTTCCCCTTCCCCTCTCTTTCTCCCACCCACCCCATTCTTTTTAGATATACTTGACATTATTATAAAAGCATAGAGTATAACTTATTCAAATTCAGTCCCCAGTATTTCCCCTACCCCATCCCTGTGCTCTTCCTCTACTCTACCTATCTTTCTGTAATTTACTAATATTTATTTTAATTTAGTGACTTACTGATGTACATGTTGATGAGATTTGCTATGATGTGTTCCTATTTGAGTACAGGACAGTTAAGTCTAATTCATTCCCTATCTCATTTGTCCTTCCTCTAGTTCCTTCCCTTTTGTCTGTTCCTCTGGTCTGTTCCTCATTTTGGGTTAGCTTCCAAATATCAGAGAGAACACTCCACCTTTAGCTTTCTGAGACTGGCTTATTTCACTTAGCATGATATCTTCCTGTTCCATCCATTTGCTAGCAAGTGTCATAAAATCATTCTTTCTTATGGCTGAAAAATACACCATTGTGTATATATGCCACATTTCTTTATCCATTCACCTTGGCTGCCTCCATAGCTGAGCTATTTTGAAATATGCTGCTAAGAACTTTGATGTGGTCACATCACTGTAATACGCTGATTATAACCTTAGGATATATGCCTAAGAGTGGGATAGCTGGGTCAAATGGTGGATCCATTCCCAGTTTTGGGGGGAATCCCCATACTACCATCCACAGTAGTTGTACCAATTTGCCAACAACAACATATAAGGGTACATTTTCCCCACATCCTCACCAACATTTATTGTTGTTCATATTCTTGATAATTGCCATTCTCACTGGAGTGAAATGAAAATGCATTGTGGCTTTAATTTGCATTTCTTTAATCGCTAGAATGTTGAATGCCTTTTCATATATTTGTTGACCATTTGCGTTTCTTCTTTTGAAAAGTGTCTGCTTAGCTCTTTTGCCCATTTACTGATTGATTGGGTTATTCAGCTGTTTTGAAAAGTTTTTTGAGTTCTTTTCTTTGTATACCATGAATATTAATGCCCTAAAGTGCAGGTGGCAAAGATTTTTTCCCATTCTATAGGTTTGCTCTTCATGCTCAAAAGAGGAAAAAATATAAGCATCACTCTTAGTATTTAGAATGGATTTGGTTCCATGCATACCTCAGATTCGCAATCCAGAGACTCAGCTCCTTAAATTTGGTGTGGATATTAATTGCATGCATCACAGGCATATAAAGCCTCTAAAATCTGTCCCCAAACCCAAAGCTGCAGCTGCAGACCCCTGCAAAACAGCAGAGTGTATGTGAAATATTGCTGTTTTTTATCAGGATGTAGAGAAATGCAGCCTTGATGAATCATTTCATTTCAATTTCAAAAAATGCAAAAATGTGTAAGCATAATCAACCTAGTTACTATACATCCCTTTTCTCAACAAAACTATGCCTAATACTCTAAAGCAATAAATCAGCTTTTCTTATTTTAATATATATTTAACATGACTTATAAATTATTCAAACTCAGTTATAAAGTCCAGTTGCAATGGATATTTTTCATTCTAACTGCTGTTAGATTTATGCTATTTCACGTCTATGTATGAAGAAAGACTATAATAAAGGAATATATTGACAACTTCTCTGTCATTCAACTCTGTAGAGTTATACAAGAAAACAGGGTGCTACCTATAACTTCATCTCTATTATTTTTGTTCAAATTCATACTGATTCAATTTTCATATTTTATTCACTCTCATGCATCCATTATATTATCTTGATGTTTGGGAAACATCATTAATTTAAACAATAAAGAAAAAATACTTTTTTCTAGCATTGATCTAGTCATGAGTGTGCTATATCATCCTGAGCAAGTAAGTCAACTCCTGAGCTTCTTACATAAGACTTTTCATCAGTAATGCAAAGACAGTATTTTCTAGGTAATGTTGTTCTCAAGTTTTATTCAATCAATCAACAATTATTCATTAAGTGCTTGCAAGGTTCTACACCTGTTACATAACAGAGAGAAACAAGCCTCAGAAATTGCATGGTGTCTTCACTCTCTGAATTTATACTTATATAGATAGTTATCAGACAAAGTAAGACAGGGGCTAAGCTTGGGAAAGTAAAGGGTGGTGTAAAAGAATATAGAGAGGCCCAGCTATGCCTCAGCCGTAAAGGTAAGTCAGGGACTGCCTGACATGAGTGCCAAAGGCCTGACGATCTAGTAGGAGTTCATCAACTTGAAAGACAAAAGAGGTAAAAGAAATTATCTTCAAAGTAAGCACAGCATATACAAGGCAACAAAAAGCATGGGGAATTTAAGGACTAAAACCAAGGTTATGCTATGAATTGTGCATATGTTCATACATAAAATTATATAAATATAATAAATATACATTTCTCGAGCATTCATCTCTAGTTTGAGTATATAATTGAATTATATATCTATGTGCATGTATGATTGCATATGCTATGAATATATACATTCATATATATTTAATTGTCATAAACTTCAAATCCCCACAGCAAAGTAATCATAATCTCCATTTACAAATGAGAAATCATAATCTTTGTGAAGTTACTAAAAATGTTCTCTATTTACTTGAAATTCCACAAATAAGCTTATTTATTTGATGCCTAATATGTGTCTTGAACTAGAATGCAGGATATGCAACCAGAAAAAAATAAACACTGCTTACACCTTCAGGGGCATGGAATATTGTGGAGCATATGGCAGTGTAGTGTAATAAAAGCTGTCACAGGAGAAGAGTAGAATATACCGCCTAACAAAGGCATCTAACTGGAAATAGAGTGAAAGGGAAGGCTACCTATGAGAATAATATCTAAATTAAGATCTGTAAAAGAATTAGACAATAGTAAAGTCAAAGAAAGAGCATTATAGAAAACGAGAAACTGAATATACAATGGTTAAGATATAATTTGGGACAATGATATTGAATTAATTCAGAATGTCTAGAGCATTCAACTCAAAATGAATAACAGTCACTATAAAACTAAAGCAATAAGCAGAAATCACTTTGTGAAAAAGTACAAGCCACATTAATATGCTCGTACAGTACATTCAAGGCAATGATGAATACTAAAAAAGATCTGAACCAATGGTAAAATGAAAATATTACTATTTGAAAGACAACTTCAGTTTCATACATGCATGCATATATTTAGACATGATTGATTAGACATGATTTTCATTGCTTTCTCTCTTTTTCTCTTAATTAATTCTGGCATATTTATAACACACTGTATTGATAACTTTTCCTTGTAGCAAGAAAAAGACCTATTTTGTAAACTTATTCAAAAGACAACATCCATATTTTGATTCACATTTCTCAGCGTGGCCACAGGGGAGCACTGCTTAAAAAGTATTCTGGATAGAAACATATAGTTCTGTGCCCAAAGTGAAAGTGTTGTCACGTCTCTTGATTGGTTGTCCATGACATGGCAGTATCCTGAAAGCAATTGCATTAGGCCTCTTTCTAAGCTCAAAATAACTGCTGCTGAGGAAGCTGATTGAAAAGCTGACACGGTCCCCTGGATCTGCTGGGAAGCTAGAAGATGGAGACTCTCCTGAAAGTGCTTTCAGGCACCTTGCTGTGGCAGTTGACCTGTAAGTACACAGTGCAGACCTGTTTTGAGAAAAAGACATAAGAAGAAGTGTAGAAAAGGTTATGTGATTATGTGGTGCGTTTATCTTTTGAGTAAAGGAGGGGATAAAATTGTCCTTTCTTTTATGAGACTGAGCATTTCATGAGGGTTTCCTGTGTCTTCCAATTGTCTTTCTGATAAGGGGTAAGAAGCCAACAACCAGAGCAGAGTCCTCAGGCCTTGATCATCCACGAGAGGGAAGATGTTACCATTAGCTGCAATTCCTCGACGACTTTGTATTCTGTACAATGGTACCGACAGAAACATGCTGAAGGTCCTATCTTCCTGACCGTGCTACTGAAAGGTGGAGAAGAGAAGAGTTGTGATGAAATAACTACCATGTTTCATGAAAAAAAGCAGCAAAGCTCCCTGTACATCAGAGCCTCCCAGCTTAGTCACTCAGGCACCTACTTCTGTGCAGTAGAGACACAGTGATACCCAGGCCTCCAAAGACTGCACTCAAACCTGAAGCTTGGATTGCAGAAGCTTGCCTAGCAAGGGAACCTATGGGGCTTAGCAGAGACTTGTTCAAGAGAACAGGGAAATCCCAGGGGAGTTCACTTGCTTCCACATGCAATGGGAAAAGGGAGCCACACTCTTACAATTACATCTAATTTGACATTATTTTGTTGCTATATGTAAATATATAATTGCTATTAGTAGCTAATTATATGGTAACAGGGAAGACAACCATATAAATTTCAATTTCAAAAGCTCAGAGCAAATTACAATATGACACTTGTGAACCTCTTTTGGGTCCCTGTAAAGATGGAAAGTAACCTCTCCATCTTCTGTTAGGTACTTATTGCTTGTCAATAGAAAGATAGTTCAAAAATAAATAATTTTTTTAAAACACACTTTTTGTTTGATTCCTTAAAGGGCATTAAAATTGTAAATGGTAGGTATTTAATTTGTTAATGGTGTCACTTAGCTGGAAAGGTCACCAGCAATATTTGTTACCAAAGTCTTAAATAGCTGACTTTGGGAAATGGCATTGAGAGGCCACTTTCACGTTTGGAACAACATCAACTTCTCTCATTGTGCTTCATTCTGTTTGGTTTTCAAGTTTGCACAGGTACTATGAATGATCAACATGATTCCTCTTTCTTATTTGCTCATTTATGTAATGGTCAAAATCCTTCCTCAGTTCTTCCCCTGCATAAACCCTGCACAGAGCTTGGAGGTAGCAAAAGCTCCGTAAGTGTTAATTCATTGATTCATTGATAAGGATTTAGGATGGTAAAGGAAAAATAATGTTCCTTCTTTATTAGAGAAGTTATCATATTGAAATGGAACCATAGACATTGATCTTCAGTACATGATCAAAAATTATTAGAAAAAAATGATTCATAGTCAAGAAAAAACTAAAATAAAAAGTAGCTCCAAGATGTCTTAGATTATGAATTTCCCAGATGAATATTTTAAAGTAGCTATAATAAATACGTGCAAAAATTTAAAGGAAAATATGTTCAAATAATTGACAAAAATACATTCTTGATAAATGAACATAAATAAAATCTCAGCAGAGAAAAGGAAACCATAAAAATGAAATTTTAGAATGAAAGTTTGTAATTCCTTAAATTAAACTTTCAATGAATGGCTTCAATAGAGACTACAGAGAGCAGAAAAAAAGAGTTCACTAATGAATAAACAAACTGTAGTACAGTCATAAAACTGGATACACTTAGGAACAAAAACAAATAAACTACCTATCCATCAACCAATAAGAGTGAATTTTTAAAGGACTATTTTGAAAGAAAAAGCTAAACATAATCTAAATCTGGAAATAAAATGTTGTGGCCCAAAAATCTCTGCAGAATAACTGAAAAGCCTTGACTAGGGGAGAGAGGCTGTCTTAAATACAGCCACCGGCTCAACTTAATCCACCCAAGTATGAGCAGGATATGGTTTGACAACCTGCCACCCCCATCACACCAATTTCCTGTTCTGAGACAGCCGCATTACCCATATCAAAACATTCTAGGTGGAGCTTAACACAAAACTAAGACTGAAATCCAGGCTCAGAGCAGGAGACTCGGAGGTGCCAACATGAGACTTTTCAGCATATCCTGGGCACTGATGGCCCCTGTCTTCCTTGGTAGGAAGAGAAGCTTATGGTGGGGCTGAGGATAGACTAAGTTTGGGAAGAGAGAGTGTGGGAAGGGCAGAAGGGATGGAAATTTGGCCAAATGTGATAACACTCAGAGATAATAAGGAGTCAGGCAAAAGAATATAGATTTTGAGTTTTTTTGCTTTTGACTGAAGATCTAACTCCTACCACAGAAGTTCTTGGTGACTCCCATTTAGGAAAGCTGAGGGCATCAGTCTTGTTGTTTCTTTTGTCTACAGGCTCCAGCATGTCCCAGGAGGTCATTCAGTCACAACCTGTAATATCGAGGCAGGAGGGGGAGACTGTGGAACTGAACTGTTTATATGACACAAAGCTTCCCTATTATGTATTGTATTGGTACAAAAGTTCTCGAGATGGAGAGGTTGTTTTCCTCATTTACCAGCACACAGATGCAAAGACCAATGCAACACGGGGTCAATATTCTGTGAACTTCCAGAAGGCAGCTAAAACCATCCAGCTCATCATATCACCAACACAGCCAGAAGACTCTGCCACGTTTTTCTGTTGTCTTAGACAGCCCACTGTGAAACAAATGATGGAAGAGCTTTACAAAAACACCAGAACTCAATTTGAGGTAGTAACCTACCCCCACATTCTCAGGGAAGACTCACAGACCCTACCTAGCCATTTTTAGCAACTGGTAGTTAAGGTACATGCAACAAGACCTGGAGAGGAGGGGGTTGAGTCATTCTGAGAAGCACTCCCTCACAGCTGGCTCAGAGAGCAAACAGGACCACAAGTAAAAGCCATGCTCCTCAGATAACATCACAGTTCTTTTTCTTCCCATAGAGTATGTCATACAAAAGAAATGCATGGAGAATAGCATTTTCAAACTATACCCAATTGTCCTACATTTTATATCTGCTCAACCAAGTTTCTCAAGGAGACGAGTATGGAAGACACTCAGAAAAATAAAATGAGCACATCAAATAGAAGTTTAAATGCTGGGGTGCCTCAGGACTGGCTAGAGAAAGGCAGTCTTGGCTGGTAATGCAGACTTAGAGTACATTGCATCATGTACACAGCCAAGTATTCTGGACAAGACAAACGTTCTGACTTCTTGGCAGAACTTCACTTTAACCCTTTTTAACTCCAGCTTGTCTCACCATGCCTTCTGACCCTCAGGCCTTTGCAGTTTAGCTTGTTGACCGATGTCTCCCTACAGTCCCATGTTCATCACAAGCTTCGCTTGACCACAACTGAGAAAAGATGTGAAGAGACACCACCACAAACAGAGCATCCGAAGGTGATCTTGCAGCGACCTCACTAGTTCGTGCAAGCACCAGAGATGAAACCGCAGCTTCTAAATCACCATATTCCTTCATTCAGTCATCTAATTTCCAAGTGCATTCGCCAATTACACAGGACCAGCCTCTTGACTCTGATGAGACATTTTTCTTGCCTTAGAAAAGTCCTAGAAGTCTGTCTACAAGTCCTCTCCTGAGGATGCTAAATGGACCCTATCAGATGTGACTGACTGTCCTGATTTCATTGCAGAACCCTTGGCCTTCCTTTTCTCTTAATCCTATACCCCTAAATAAGGATTCGACAACTTGCCAAAACTAAAATGGAATATGTGGGCCGTAAGCTTTTATCCTGCTGTTAGCCTGTTTCTGGCAATTTGAACATTCCACCTCTGATATTTAACTTATCTGAGCTCAAAGTAAGATTTCCATACTTGTTGAATACTTATTTTCATTGATTTACTCAATCACTTGTTCATTCAGGAAAAATAAATTGCACTCTAAGAACAATCTTCAGTTGCTTTTAATAGCTTTAAGAGAAATAGTCAAGATCCTGAATATGTATTATAGTGTGCTTCCCCTGATAATCTTTGGATCAAATCTGAGGAGAATAATGTGGAGGACATCCCTTGGGTATTCATAGTGCCCATAATTGCATCTTCAAAACCCATTTTTAAAAGTTCCAAGGAGAATCAACCTGGACCAGAATAAACTTAAATGATCCAAGCCTTCAGCTTTGCAATGTTCCTTTGGCTTTCTCCTATCTCTTCTAAATTTACTCACATGCCTGACAACCTACCTGAAGCCACAGAGTCAGTAAATGTACCCTTAGGAACATACTCATTCCTCCATCAGCAAAGATTCAATAAACACTCTATTATTCATGAGGCTTTTAAAAACAAAATAAGATGTTAATTCAGATCAGTGCTTTTAAAAGGGGAGGAGATAAGTGACTAAGAGAAGCCAAATATAACCAGTGGAAGGTAAAACAGAATCCTCCTTCATTGCCTTAGGAAAAAGGAAGTGTTTCAAATATGATCTGTGATTTACAATGTAATATATTTTGCAAAGCTTCTAAGGTTCAGAGAGAAGGCTGATAAAGACCCTGCATTCCTTAAATCAGTATTTCAATTTTAGGTGCAGTAGAAGATGGATGGAGTCCCAATTCTATCTACATTGCTAGATACAAGTCTAGAAACCTCCTGCTTCTTTAGTCTTTCCAGTCATGGAAGAACACTAAGTACTGACAGGAAAAATAACATCCAGATGTCTGATTTGGAAAATATATTAAATAAGGCCATTTGAGGGAATGGCTTATAGGTCTTTGTGGACAGTTTTGCATATAGGCTGGCTTCTATGTATAACCTGTTGAAAAAAGACAATTTAAAGGAGACATCTGCTTTCAGTATCTGGGATATTGATATAAATGAACTGTCATACCACAGAAGCATACTAAAAAATACCTGACAAAGAGCGTGCTGCTAAAATACTTGAAATGTGCAAACATTTCAAAGCAGATGATTTTAAAAGTAAATTTTGGAACTTTAGGAACTGGTTCCCTCAAAAATACAGTTTGGGAACTTCTGATTGATTGGAGTAATAAGCATCCTCACTTTTTTACAACAAAAGAAACACTTGCGGATTAGAGGAAGATATATGAGCTTTATTCTGGTCAGTAGATGGTTCAGGCTAGACATCCATATTAATCTGGGGACTCTTTATATTGGAAAACTAGTGCTGGGAAAGAAGATGCAATTATTTTGCATAATATTGCTGATAATATATGTCCACAAGGAATAGATATAAATATCCCGTGAAGGAGCATACACATTGATTCCCTGGATGGATTAGAATGATTGGACTATCAAAGTATAGTTAGTTTCTTAAGTAGTAAGTGCTCACATGCACACACACATTCACACACACCAGCTATAGCTCTACTGCTGTGAAGAAAGCAAACTAGAACTGAAATACTGACAATTGCCAACTACCTCACACTTTTTCCATGATCCCAGTGCTCACCTTATCTTGTAAAGTTAGTAATAAATCAAGTAGACAAGCACTCCATTGATTTCTAATATTTTTGTAAGACATTAAAAGCTTCTACAGGAGCTTCATCACCCTGAAGAAAGGAATGATGTGTTCTGACATCCCAGCAAGCTGGCACAGCAGACGTTATGGGCCTAAGAATCAATACAGGAGGAAAAGATTTAGGAGACAGGGAAGCGAAAACTGAGGTGTGTAACATCTTCTGTAGGTCTACCCAGTGTTTCTTGCTCCATCAGGACAGCTTTTAAACACATCCTGTTCAGAAAACATATTCAAGCTGTCAGCAAAAAATATGTTTGCTACTCATCAGAGTCCATTGTGCATTTGGGATAAGAAAACATATAAGGTTGCATCTCATCCTTTTGAGGACTGCTGGCAGGGAGTGACACCAGGCAGAAGACTGCCTTAAATGGATGGATTTCCCTATTCCCTAAATAGTGCTTTTACTGCAGAAAGTAGTTATGAAGCATCTCTTTGGGAATAAGCTATGCACACTGCTCCAAAGCCTTTATTAAACAACATTTTTCAATTTCTTTCTAAATTAATTGTGACTAGATACTTGGTAAATTCTGCACAAATTTTCCTAATTTACCTCCTAAGATGCTCTACTTTTTCTTTCCAATATCCATAAATTTTTTTTTTGGTAAATAAGCCTATTGATGATATCATGGAATTGGAGGTCAAACTATAATATTGTGTGCATGTCAATTCATTCACTTACTTACTCAGTAGAAGGAAGCCTTCCCATTGAACTTCAATGTACGCCTGGGCTTTTAATTCCTTTAACTTAAGTCTTACGTAATATTTCTTTAGCCTTTCCTCTCTAGTCTCATTTTCCTTTCTTAAAATTAAATTAAATCTATTGAGAGCAAAGAACAGAAAGCTCAATATAGGAAGCCTTAAATTGCCCAGAGGAGATTCGTAAATAATAATAGAACAAGGGAAGCAGTAATCTTTGCAGATTTCCTTTAGAAAGACCATCCATAAGACAGAATCCATCAAGCAGAGAATAGCCCAGGGTTGCCACCATATCCAACTCTTCAAGCCATAATCTCTGCTTTGTCTCATTGACTGCTGTCTAGCTGCTAGCATTCAATGAGAAAAGTGAAATCAAGGGCTGTATATCATCAATTTTTTCCTGCTGATTCAAAATGGCTAAAAAAACTAGAGATACAGCTTTTCTAGACTGTAGGACTAGGAAGGGTTAGGGGTTCTCTGAAGCCCTGCATTATCACTTCTTCAAACAGAAATATTAAAATAGAAATTCTGAGTGTCTAGTGAAATATCTGCCTTCTCTTCCAGACCCTCCTAAGTGTGATCCTGGAGTGACCATTCATGAGAGCAGACCACCATTTGGAGCTATCGTTCAAGCACTGACTCTCATAATTTGTTATGTGTCCGTTTCTCAAATCTCCCCACTAGGTATTTTTTTTATCTTAAGACTCAAGAGGTCACAATGACAGCAAGAAATGTCTCAGTGCTCTGAGGGTCAGCTCCAACACCGTTTATCTTAGAACACAGAATGTATCCTACCTGGACAGCAAAGGCTGTTTCTGTATGGAATGGGTAACTACTCGCCTCTGTATAAACAGGGTGCAGATAGCATCAGCAGGTAACATCCTTTATGTCTTCATTTGAGTCCACTTATCAGTCTCTAATTATGGTCTTACTTTGTACTGCCAGACTTTTTTTTTTCCTTATATCTACACCTTCAACCCTATAAAGAACTACTTACTACAGAAAAGAAACTTTAAAGATAAGGAGTGTAATCACTAGAAATATTTATTCTTAATTGTGAAATAAGAGGTGTTTCGAGGGAACAAACAGACATGCAAGCTTTTCTTCCAAAGACAAGAATGAGTAACCATTGTGCAAGTTCCCTTGGCAATTAGAGATCTGCATACAAGACAGCAGCACTTCTTTCTCACATGCAAAGAAATGGCATGATCCCTCCGTTTAACCCGGTATTTGTGGCAGAGCAGATCTTGTCTCCTACTGGCTTGTAGTCAGGGTAAGAAAGAAGTGAAACACATGGTACACAGAATAAGTTCTCTTTCCCAGAATGTGCAGATCACTGGTGATTCTGGTGGCAAAAAGAAGGGTGAAATCCTTGTGCATACAAGGCTCTGTCCTCATCTGAACTGAAAGTCCAGGCACTTCTAGGACGGGCCACCACAAGAATGGGAAAGGAGAGGAGGGTCAGTCCGATTCTCCCCTGCAGATAGACTAGAAACCAAATGTCAATTCTGAAAATGACCCAGTAACCTATCTTCTTTGTCTCAGCAGTGATAAATGGCCAAGAAAAGCTTGTGGTACAGAGTCCTTCCATCCTGAATGCCTGGGAGAGAGAAACAGGTTATCACCTACAGTTATACAAATGAGCTTTTAATTATTTCCCTTGGCACAAGAAACAAGAAGGAAAAGGCTCTACTCTCCCAATAGAGATTTATGTTCAAATGTGGTTAAAAACAAGGAAGAAGATCCACAGTGCTATGGAATAAGAATGCTGACCCTGTCTTCCTACACATCACAGCTGCCCAGCCAGGAGACTCAGCCTCCAAACTCTGTGCACCCGGCACATAGAGCTCTTCAGGTACCTGCAGCCTGTACTCAAATCTGCAGCTGAGGATCCAAGTCACACTCTTTGTCCTCGATTGGGTTTGGGTTAGAATGATTAGTCACAATGTTCTTACTTCTAAATGAAATGAATTCAGGGATCTAATAATTGTCATTGCAAAAATTCACTTTAAAAATAACTCAGGATAGAAAATTTGGAAAGATGGACCCATATTAATATGTTGAAAGAATCAATATTGTGAAAATATCCTTACTACCCAAAGCAATCTACAGATTCAGTGTAACCCCCTATCAAAATACCAATGGCATTCTTTACAAAAATAAGAAAAAATTCCTAGAATTTGTATAGAAACACACACACATGCACACAATACACACATTCACACTCACACACAAGTTCTCACAGCCAAAATAATCATGAGCAAAAAGAATAAATCATGAGTCATCATACTGTCTGACTTCAAATCATACCACAGAACTGTAATAATTAAAACAGCATGCTATTGGGAGAAAAATAGACACATAGACCAGTGGAATAAGTTGAGAATCTAAAAGTAAAACCTTACATCTATAACAAATTAATTCTCAACAAAGGTGCAAATGACAAACATTGGGGAAATGATAGACTTTTCAATAAATGATATAGAGACAACTGAATATCTACATGCAGAAGAATTAAACTAGGCTCCTGTCTCTTAACCGTTATAAAAATCAGCTAAAAATGGATTAAAGATTTAAAGTAAGATCTGAAACTATGAAACAAGAAGAAAACATAAGGAAACTATTTCCAGACATTGGCATAGGCAAGAATTTTTTGGACAATATCCCAAAAGCACAGGACACAAAAAAACAGGAAAATACAAACAGGAGTACTTTAAATTAAAAAGGTTATTCAGGAGGCTGGAGGTGGCTCAGCGGTTGCCTGGTGATTGTGAGGACACAAGTTCAAACCCCAGCACCACGTACACAAATGAGTGTCAGAGCAACGAAAACCATGTGAAAAACTAAATAAAAATTTTGATTCTATCTCCCTCTCTCTCTCTCTCACCGTCCCTCACTCTCAAAAAAAAAAAAAAAGCTTATTCATGTCAAATGAAACTCTCAACAGAGTAAAGAGCTAGTGAACAGAACAGAGGAAACCATACATCTAACAAGGAATTAATATCCAGAATATGAAAAGAACTCTAAAAACTCAATAGCCAAAAAAAACCCCAAGCAACCCAATTTCAAAATGGGCAATAGTCCTAAATAGACATTTCCCAAAAGAAGACTCACAGATAGCCAAGATACATACAAAAGTATTCAAAATTATGAATTTTCTAGGAAATGGAAACCATAACCACAATGAGATATCCCCTCACTCCAAGTAGAATGGCTTTATCAAAAAGACTAAAGGTAACAATTACTGGCAAGGATGTGGAGAAAAGGGAATCCTTGCACAGTATTGGTGGAAGATAAGATAATACAGCCATTATGAAAAGCACTTTATGAAGACTGCTCAAAAAGTTAGAAATAGAATTGCCATATGATCCAGCATACTTACTCCTGAGTTCACACCCTAAGTAAATGAAATCAGTGTGTCAAACAGATATTTGCACTCCCAAGTTCATTGCAGCACTATTCATAATAATCAAGAAATGGGAATGATTTAAGTGTGCATCACTGAGGAATTAAGAAAATGTGGTACATATACACAATGAAATAGTATTCCACCATAAAAAAATGAAATCGTACCATTTGCAACATGGAAGGAACTGGAAACCATTTTGTTAAGTGAAATAAGCTGGACCCAGAAAGAAAAGTTCCACAAGACCTCACTTATAGAGAATATTTAAAAATTGATCTCACAGAAGCTGAGAATAAATGGTAGTTAGCTACCAGAGGCTGGAGAGAGCAGGAGAAGGAGGGAAGGATAGGGAGCAATAGAGCAGTGGGTACTGAAGCTACATAGAGTAAACAGTTCTGATAGCTGTGGCATTGTAGGGCAGCTACAGATAACAGTAATGTACAAAATATGTCAAGAAAGGATTTTGAATGTTTTCTTCATAAAGAAATGATATAAACATTATACAATATGTACAACTACCAAAAATCATGGCACACCATAAATATGTAAAGTTTTTGTTTTCATGTACCAGTTTAAAAATTAATTGCAGTTGAGTAAAATAACTCAACAGGAGTGCATACAATTTGTACTAACTCCAATGTATTCTGTAGGAGAAGAGCTGGTGTTTTTAGTAGACATGTAAAGGGCAAAGATAACCTCATTGGAGTATTTGAGGTTATCCCACAGAAGTCCTACACTTTCTAAAATGCACCGTATGAACCCAAATGTACCTCAAACTATTTTGGACTGCCAATTTTCTGGCCTTAAAAATAAAAATGAATTTTTAAATTTATTATAAAGTCAACATATGTACAGTATGGACAATTTTGAACATATAATGTAAAAATGAAATCATTAAAAGTTTCAATACTCAAAGAGTAACAATTAGTGTTAGTATTTTCATTCTAAGTGTATGTGCATATATCTTAATTCAAATCAATTTAACATATAAAATATATTTTCCTGTAACATTATATCCATTTACCTTTATACAGTCCACCTCAAGAGTAATGGGTGCTCAGCTGTAGAAGGTACAATTCAAAGCAACCAGGAGAGTTCCCACAAAGCAGCTCTGCATTGCAATTGTTCTACATTTAGCAAACACTGCACACCAGGTGCCAGATACTGTTCTTACTCCTGATAGCTGAACAGGATGGACAGAAAGGGTGACAACTTTTAACTCTATGTTGCCTCTCTCCTCTGCTGGATGTCTGCTCAGCGGAAATAACTGGGAAAGTATTTTGATGACAGTGTGCACTCTAGAAATCAAGGGCAGTACTCAAGAGTTTGGAGATTTTGCCTAAATAAACCAATGCCTTCATACCCCATAGGTCTGTATGTGTACTAGCTAAAGGATAAATTTTCTGTTTCTTCAATTTTTTATAGGAAAGGAAGATAACTATTTTAAGCTATTCAAAATCAAGGGAGAAAGCTCCCTAACTTTTTTATGAGACAAAAGAGTTCATTAAAATTTCTAAAGAAATTTTAAGAGTAGTGAAAATATTTTTAATACAAATTATCCTAGGAAGAATAGTATAATGAATCCCTTGTATATACCATTCAACTTTAATGATAGTTTCTCATTCTCTTTAAATCCTGCAAAATTTTTCTTCATTATATTTATATACTAATTGACCTCCTTTTGATGGGCACAGATTGTGTTGAAATTATTAATTTTGTTTGTATTACAGTGTATTCTCTATATGGTAAAGTACATAGATATTAACATTATAATTCAGTGAGTTTTGACAATTGTATATATCCATGCAGCCATCATTAAAACTAAGATATAGAACATTCCCTTTAACCCTGAGAAATTCCTTGTACTTTCTCAACCAATCAGTTCCTACTACTGAAATAGGATTTGTTCTTTTTCATAAAAAACCATAGAATAGTTCTGCCCATTCTATTTTGATAAATTGAGGTATGATCTACATTATAAAGTTAAACCTTTTAAAAGGTACCATTCAATTACTTTAGTATGTTCACAAATCTGTCCAATCATAATAACTATATGATTTCAGAACTTCATCATCACTCCAGAAAGAAACTTCATGTGCTTCAAGATCACTCTCATTCCCCTCCTCACCACATCAGCCCCTAACAATCACCTACATGCATTTGTCTCTATGGGTCTGCCTATTCTAAATACTTCATATAGATGAAATTGTACAATATGTGACCAATTGTGCCAGCTTTTTTATTTAGCGTAATGATGTAAAAGATAAACATCTTAGTTCAAGTATTTCTGTGAACATATGCTTTAAGTTCTTTAGATATGCACATGGAAGTGGAATTTCTAGGTCATATGGTAACTCTAACTTTTTGAGGATCTGATAAACTGTTTTCTAAAGTGGCTTCACTATTTCACGCTAGTGTTAGTAGCATAAGATGATTCTAATTTCTCCACATCCTCATTTATTATTGTCTATCTTCTTTATTTTGCCTGTTAGAGGATGTGAAGTAGTATTTCTTTATGGTTTTTATTGGCATTTTCCTGATGATTAAAAGATTGAGCATCTCTTCATATACTTATTGACCATTTCTATAACCAGTTTAGATAACATTTATTCAAATATTTGGACCATTTAAATTAAGGATTGTCTTTTTACTGCTGAACTGTAAGATCTCTTTGTGTATTCGGTATATTAGACTTTTATGAGATACATGATTTGCAAATAGTTCCTTCCATTTTATGGATGATCTTTGTTCTTTTTTTAGATTCTTTTGAAACAGAAGTGTTTTAAAATGTGATGATCTCTAATTTACTTACGTTTTTCTTTAGTCACTTGAGCTTTGGGTGTCATTTCCAAGGTCATAAGGATTTGCCCTTATGTTTTCCTCTAAAATCTTCATAGATCCAGGTAATACATTGAGGTTGCTGATCTGTTTTGATTTTACTTTTGAATATAGCCAGAAGTAGGGTTCTACCTACATTCTTTTTTATATGGATAAGAAGACATTTGGAGTCCCTAACCAAAAGAAATTTGAGTTACTATACTAATATCAGAAAAAGTAGACATCAAAGCAAGACTTATTAGTGGAGATACAAAGCAACACTTTCAAATGCGTATACAATGTACCAAAGAAATAGAAAGATTCTTATTTTTATATGTACCTGATAGCATAGTTTTAAAATATAAATAAGAGTTCACCAGTAAAGTTAAATTAGTAGAATTTATTGATTTAAAAGATCAATAAATGAATACACAACCTTGGTGAGAGGCATTAGTACACATCTCTCAGTGGAAACAAATAGAAAACACGACCAAGATGATTAATATTCTTGCCTAATTTGCATATATAAAATGCTTTATTCAAAAGCAAAAAAAAATTTTCAAATTGTTTTCAAATTTACATGAAATGCTTATTAAAATTAACTAATTTTGGATCCTAAAGCAACCTGAATCAATTTTGACCAATTTAAATCATTCACATTTTGGTATCTAACCATAATGGTATTGAACAATCCAATAACAAAAAGATTATTAAATCGTATTCTTGTACCTTGCTAGATATAATGGCCATTTTAAAAAATGTATTGCCAGAGAAAGCATGAAGACAAGACAGTGTAACACATTACTTGTGAACTTCACTGCCTGTTTGTAGGCAAAAGCAACTGACATCCCCAGGAGCTCTGCACCCAGCCCTCAGAGAAGGATTGCTCTTCTTCAGATTGGGACCGAATGAGAAAAATACAAATTTCAACCAGGGGAATTTCCACCATGCTCTGCTCCGGCCTGCTGTGGACACCTTGGCTTCAGCACGTGGACATGGCTACAAACATGGGCCTTCAGCCTACACCTGGAGTTTGGAGATGGACTATGTAATTTGTAAGCATTCAGAATATTAAGAAGGAAGACAAGTAAGGAAATCTGTGTAATTCCTTCCTTCCTTCCTTTCTTTTTTTTAATATATATAAAGAGAGAGGGACAGTGAGAGAGAGAGAGAAAGATAAAGAGAGAAAGAGAGAATCAATTTTATTTAGTTTTTCATGTGGCTTTTGTTGCTCAGAGATTTCCTTGTATATGTGGTGCTGGGGTTCAAAGTTGCATACTTGTGCACTCCAGGCAAGTGCGGTAACCCCTGAGCCACTGCTCCAGCCCTGTAATTCCTTTCTTTACTATTTGTGTTGTAAAATTTTCTGTTCCTCATGACCCATCTGAAACATTTTAGGGGACAAACTGTTTCCTCCTTTTTCCATAGGATCCAGCATGACTGAGAGAGAAATTCCAGATGAAATGTATACCTTGTACAAGTAGTTCTCCCAGTGAAAGGACGGTTTTCCTTGTTCATCAGGAGTATTCTAACCCGGATGCAAAACAGGATTGGTATCCCATGAAATCTGAAAAGGAAAAAAAATCCATCAAACTCTTCATCTTTTCCTTAACTGGCAAGCTCAGCAACATACTACTGGGTTATCTGGGACCCCACAGAAATAGAAAAGACAATAGAAGATAAACAAAAATTGTAGAGCTCCACTGAAGGCAGCCACCTGCAGAGGAACTCAGGGAAAACCCCTGAACAGCAGACAGGAGGACAGCAGGCACAGCGTCGCACAATTGAAACCTTATAGTGCAAACTTTTCTCTGTAAAAAAAAAAAAGGGTTTCCATATTGAGCTCAGCGTATAAACAGCTTCCTTCCCTAAGATTCGCAGGTATTATTTTGCACCTTAAGTAAAACAAATCAAAAAGTAGTTTTCAAATTGTTCCTAAACCAAGTGGAGAGGAAAAAGGAAAAGACATGTGAGAGGGGAGGGTCCAATAAAAAATCAAAGGGAGATCGATTGGTAGAGAAAAGAAAGAAACCAGGTGGAGGGAGCAGGAAAGAGAAAGGGGAAATGCTCTATTATTATATTGTGTATATGCACAAATACTTACCACAATAAATATTTGGGGAAAAACCCAAAATGTTCCTAAAGAATTACATTGAAGAAACCCATTTTTTTCCAGGAAATTTAGGAATGTTCACTAAAGGATTCTCACCATAAGTGCTTGATTTTTCTAATTGAAATAGCACAAAAGGGGGTTGGAGCAGTGACTCAGTGGTTATGGCACTTGCCTGGCATGTGTAAGTATGCAACTTTGAAACCCAGCACCATGTACACAAGAAAGTCTCTGAGCAATGAAGGCCGCACGAAAAACTAAATAAAATTGATTCTCTCTTTCTCTCTCTCTCTCTCTCTTTCTCTCTCTCTCTTCTCTCTCTCTTTAAAAAAAAAATTGCACAAAAAACTTCATGCAGCTCAAGATGATGATAGAAAAAGAATGTCCCAGAGGACTTAGCCAGTGAATGTGAAAAACACTGGACAAGAGAGCTCCTTGCTCAGCCTACAATCAGAATCTCATTAAGGGTCTTTGTAAGGACACAAGATGAACTAAGTTTGAGCAAGAAATAACACTTTGTTCAATTCACTATGGTTTTGGAATTGATTATGATAGCCACATAACCTATCATAACATGACTGATATACTAAACTTACCTAAATACAAGGGAAAAAAGAGTAAACATTTCCCCAATTTATTTTACAAACCTGGGGGCTCTGCGGTTACGGTGCTTGCCCAGCATGCATGAGTACTCTAGTTCAAACCCCAGAACCACGTACACAATGAAGACTTGGAGCAACGAAGGCCACATGAAAAACTAAATAAAAATTCTTTCTCTCTCTCTCTCTCTCACTATCCCTCTCTTTAAAAAAATATTTTACAAACCAGTGTGATCTTGATACAAAACCTGAATAACAATTTTTTCCTTTTAATGACAGTGCAACCTCTCCAAGTATAAGTTCAACTTGTAAACAAAATATTAGAAAAAAGAATGAGTAGTTTATAAGAAGGAATAATATATCACAGCCAAGTTGGGGTTTATGTAATGTCTAACGTTTTAAATCCATCAAAGTAATGATGCCGGGTTTGTGGATGTTGGGGTTGTGTGCTCTCGGAGTCAAAGAATGAAACCAAGGGACATCAAGGCAAGTGGAACAAACAGAGCTTATTTAAGAAAGAATAGAAAGTAAAGTCTTTTCCAGGAGAAGGGAGTCTTGGAGCTGAGACCTCAAAGCGGGGGTCTGGCTCATCTTTCTCAAGATTTTCCACCTTTAATTAATCATTGCCTTCCCTCCCTGGTGCCCGGGAGCAGTGCTCAGAGCTCTGGTCTGATCTAGTCTTTTGTCCTGGGCCCAGGAGCACCTTTATCAGCAGAAGAGATGCCTGTGCCTGAACACCTTTGTTAGCAGAGGGCCTTGCTAGCACTTGTGGAGGTAGGGGAAGTGTAACAGCAGATGCTCTTTGCCCTCTTAGAAAAAATTACTGTCAGCCAATTTCCTCCTTTCCAACCCCCAGCATTCTGCCTACACTGACTGCCTAACTTTTCCCCTGACTCAGTAATAACCCCCATTAATGAAAACAATGTATTCATCTCTGTAGTTAGTACATACCATAGTTACACAAAGTATTTGATGCATAATAAACATTTATTTAGAATAAAAATACATTCCTTGAGAATTGGAAATATATGAAAAAAAAACTTCCTTATTGTGGTAAAGCATATGTACTTGCACGAAGCAAACACATGCTTAACTGTGAAATGTTAAACATTTTCTTTCAAGAAAACAAAAAACACTATTTCTATTAAATAACATACTAGAGATCCCAGCCAATATGAAAAAAGATAGAAATAAAACATTTAGCAATTAGAAATGAAGGAATATAAATGACATTAGTGACAGATGATATGATTGTGATATACATAATCCAATATAATCTATAAATGAATTACATTACTAAATTAGTTTACAATGTAATACTAAAAATTAAATTTTTATCATAAGCAACAAGAAATTGTAAACAAACTTTTCAAAAGTATCCCTAAAATAGCATTTAAAACACAAAACATGTGAGAATAAACTTTTGAAATATTTGCAAGGCCTCAGCACAGAAAAATAAAAAACATTATTAAAAGGAATAGAAGATCTACCACACAACTGCTAGAAGAAAAGTTAGGACCACACTCCAGCATTTGGGAGTAGGCAAAGAGTTTTTCAACAAGACTCCTAACGTGAAAGAATTAAAGCCGAAAATCAATTTGTGGGATGCCATTAAACTAAAAAGCTTCTGCACAACCAAGTCAAAATTGTCAAGAGACAACCTACAGAATGGGAGAGAGTCATGGCCTGTGATTCTTCCAACAGGGGACTAATATCCAAAATGTACAAAGTACTCAAAAAACTTCATAGCGAAACCACAAACAACCCAATCAATAAATGCATCAAAGAGCTAAATAGAAACTTCTCGACAGAGGAAACTGAGCAAGCCAATGAATACATGATAAAGTACTTTAAATCACTAGTAATTAGAGAAATGCAAATCAAAATTACATTAAGATTTCACTTCATTCCAGTCAGATTAGCAAAAATGAAGAATGTAAACAGTAACAGATGCTGCTGGAGGGGCTGAGGGGAGATAGGAACACTAACACACTATTGGTGGAACTGCAGACTGGTACAGCCGCTCTGGAAAGCAGTGTGGAGAGTCCTCAAAAAATTAGAGATGGACCCACCATATCATCCAGCTATCCCTCTTCTGGGTATTCTCCCAGAGGAGTTAGAATCAGCATATTACAGCAAAGTCTATGTTCATAGCAGCTCACTTTAAAATAACTAAATTATGGAACCTACCCAGATGCTCCTCACTGGATGAATGGATCCAAAAATTGTGGTATATATATAATGGAATTCTGCTCAGCAATTAGAAATAATGATATTGCAGCATTTGAAAGTAAATGGATGGCAATGGAAGAAATCATGCTGAGCAAAGTTAGCCAAACCCAGAGAGTCAAGGGTTGAATGTTTTCCCTCACCTGTGGAGGCTGGAAGTAAACCCAAGCCTGTGTGAAAGGTAGTCAACCTCATGTATTAGACCCAGCAAAGGCATAGCAGCACAAAATCTAGGGCAACCATAGATATGTAGTGGGAGCTGGGAGGGGACAGGTGGGGCAGGGGAGAGGGAAGGAGAATAGATAGGGTAGGGAGACAATCAACAATGTAGCATACTCTTTACCCACTTGAGAATCCAAATGATACCTATGCAATCATTTAGTTCTGGAAAATTCACAACCTAAGCATTTGTATTGTTTGTAGGGGTGAAATATAGAGGATTCAAGAGACTAGGGGTAATTCTGGTTCAAGAACATAGGCATATCATATTGTTACTTTATATGCATTTATGAATGTACAATTAACTCCTAAATAAAAAAGGTATAGAAGATCTAAATAAATGGAAGAATATACCATGTTCATGCATTAGAAAATGTATATGACAAAGATGTCAATTCTCCCAAATTTTTGGTGAAAAATTCAGTGAAATCTCCATTACTGTTAATAGTTTGAGCATGTTTGAGTGAGTGAGTGTGTGTGTGTGTGTGTATGTGTGTGTAAATGGGTAAGTAGAGTCTCAAATATATTTATTTTAAAGTCAAAGGTATACAATATACTATGAGAGATGAAAAACAAGGTAGAAGGTCCTCCTCTATCAAAGATTGAGACTATGACTTAGAAAGTGTGGTATGAATGAATGGATAGACAACTAGACCCAGACTCCCTCAGCTGAATATGCTCCATTGCTTCTCGAAACCTCTCTCCATCTTTCTTCTCCCTGCTCTTTGCCTTGGGAGGCTGATCTGAATGGACCACAAATAATTCTCCTTTGCTATCAGGGTTCTAGGGGACATCCGTGGATAAGGCAGCCACTACATAAATCTTTAGCAGTAACAGGATGAGGGCAGGGGTCTAGCTCTGGTGCCCTCCCTAGGGATCTCTTCTACAGGTTGCATTGTGTGTTCAAAGATCCTTTCAAGTTGGCTAGCTCACTACATAACTGTCTCCTTTCAGGTTTCGATATTCTTTTCTTCCTTCCAGACAAGTTGATTCTAACATGCATATGTAAATCAAAAGGACCTAGAGTGGCCAAAATAATCTTGAAAAGAGACAAATATGGAGAACCCAGACTTATCAATTACAAAACTTGCTCCTAAACTGCTATAATGATAGACACAGATCAATGGAACAAAATTGAAAACCCAAAAAATAAGCACGTACATTATAGTCAATCATTTTCACAAGGATACCAAGACGATTCAGTTGGTGAAAAAAGAGCGTTTCAACAGTGTTAGAACAAATGGATGTTCACCTTCCAGAATGAGGCTGATTTCTTGATTCCACACATAAAAATCACTCAAAATATGTCAAAAACCTAAACATAAGAGCAGAAATTTACAAAACTCAGAGAAGAAAACAAGAGTAAATCTTTCTGACCTGAAACAGGCAAAGTGTTCTTAGGCATAACACCAAACACACAAGTGACAAAATTAAAATTTTGACCCAGCATGGTGGTGCACACTTATAATCCCAGCAACTCAGGAGGCTGAGGCAGGAGGATCACAATTTTAAGACCACTCAGCAACTTAACAAGGTCCTAAGCAACTTAAGAAGACTTGGTCCCCCCCCCAAAAAGGGGGTGGGGATGTAGCCCAGTGGTAGAGCACTCCTGGATTCAATCTCTAGCATCAAAAAGGGGGGGGGGGAAGAAAATTAAAACTTTTGTACTTCAAAGGATATAACTAAGAAAGTAAAAACACAATCTACAAAATGTGAGAAAATATTTTAAATCAGATGTCTGCTAATGACTTGTATCTAGAATACATAATTCATACAACTCAACAATAAAAACATAAATAATTCAATTTAAATGGACCAAATATTTGAAGAGACATTTCTCTCCAAAGCAGATATACAATGACCAATAAGAAAATGAACAGATGCTCAACATCATTAGTTATCAAGGAAATGCTAATCGAAATCACAGGAAAATGCCATGTCACACCCACTTAGCGGCTCACTCAAAAGACACACAGTACTAAGGTGCAGAAATGGACTCCTAACACATTTTCATGAGTGGTAATGGCACAAACACTTCGGAAAAGGTTCTGTAAGTTCCTCAAAAAGAATTATCATATGTGATCCAGCAATTATACTACTAGGTATATGCCAAGAAATATGAAAGCAAAAACTTCTATCTAAATATTCACAGTTGCATTATCTAATAGCCAAAGTGGGAATTTTCCAAATTCCCATTAATTAATGAACTGATTAGAAATATGATACTGTATATCCACACAATGGGATATTATTGGGCAATAAAAAGTAATGAAGTACTGATTCACGCTACAACTTGGATGAACCTTGAAAACATTATGCTAAATGAAAGGAATTGTTCCCAAGATGTCACATGTTATATAATTCCATTTAAGTGAAATGTTCCAACTCTGGAGGAACAAAAAGCAGATTGGTGATTGTCTCAAGGAGTTTGCAGGGGAAAATTGCTAGTGATTGCTAATGGGTAAAGGGCTCCTTTTGGGGTACAATAAAAATGTTCTATCATTGTGGTGATGGTTGTTCAACTCTGTGAATACACCCCAAACATGGGTGAATAGTATGGTATGTAAATTCTGCCTTTACAGAGCTGCTAAATAAAAACAAACAAAAAGCACCACAATGTTTGTTGTTCTCTGGAGTAGCCTGGATTCTCCACAACTTTTGAACAATGCAGTAATTAACACTACATTAAAATGTCTAATCTAATGTTGATCTGATTTTTGCATAATGTAACTAAATAGCATAATGTTCCCTACATTTCAAATTTCCTTTATCAATTCCAAATTTTTATTTATACATGCATATCAGCTCTGAATTACTCTTGTCATTTCATAATCTGGCATATAGGACATGCACAGATAATCTTTATTAAATTAACTTAACTGTGATTAAGACTATCATGTCATATACTACCATAGTCTCATAACCAGACTTCTTTCTCTATTCTAAATTTGCAAATTTCTTTTTTGTTTCTTGTGTGTGTGTGTGTGTGTGTGTGTATGGTTAGTGTGCCATTTGAATTTTCCCCACAAGTTTATATTGCATTTACCTTTACTGTTGAACACTTTTGTCTCCCAGAAAATTAGAAGCTTTTATTTGGAATAAATTCAAGAGTTATTCCATGTACCTTCTCCAAGTAATGTGATGAGTAAATCTTAATTAACACATTCACCTGGCATTATTATTATGTGCTTATTTATGCCAAATCTTATTATATACAGTAAATATTGTGGGCCTGGAACTTTCTTCAAGTACTAGAAGAACAAGAAAGTAAAAGGAACTCAAAATCAAGAAAACATCACAGAAATAATTCTAAATTCCCAAAGAGACTAACAATCTAGTGTAGAACACTGCGTTAGAAGTACACAGTTTTGCCACTAGAGGGAGGCCCCATATAAAAAATGTCTATCCTTAAAAACAACAGAAATCTATCTTTAGACCTGAAACAGACACCTTGAAAGATTATGAACATACTTGGTTCCTAATTCTAAGTAAAGGAGTTTATCTAGACAGTCACAAGAGGGGACTGTCCCAGCTGTAAATCCTAGCCACTTTCAGGATGAAGGAAACATTGACTCTGAGTTGTGCAAAGAACTTACATTCACCACTTTTGTCATCTCATACTTGATAGTATCTCCTTGAGACTAGCCCCTTCCCAAATGCAAAGCAGATAGCTGAGTCCCACACGGAAAGAAGAGAGAGGTGAACCAGGGGTGGTGGTGCACATCTGGAGTCCCAGCTACTGGGAGAACTGAGGTGAAGGGATCACTTGAGCCTGTGAGTTGGCGACCAACATAGGCAATACAGTGAGTCCTCATCTCAGGAGAAAAACAATCTTCTTCCTTGGTCTGGGATGCAACTGGTGAGAGAGCAGGATGCAGCAGGCCCTGGGTTCAATACTCAGTTTGCCTAATAAGAAATGATAGAGGGGAGAATGGATGAAGGTGGGAGATCCTGGACTAGGAATGGCCTTAACTTACTTTGTCAATATTTATGTATGCATCAATATGTAAACAATGATTCTCTCCAATATATGACTATGTCAAACAAATAAAAAATAAAGCCACTAAAGCAATATAAAAAAGAAATGATAAAGTGATTAATACATAGTTCAATTTTAAATGGCCAAATATTTATTTCTATAGTGAATCAGCAAGCTTAGTTATTATAGAGGAGAGTGATGAGTAATTTTAACTTAATTCCTTCCCATACATTTTACTTTTCATCTTTATTTTTTTATTTTTCCCTCTGGGGTGCTAGGGATAAATCTCAGGGCCTGGTGCATGCTAGGCAAGTATCCTACCACTGAGCTACACCCCCAGTCCTTCCTTCCCATTTCTTTAGTAATCATTTTTTAGAATAATCAGAAAAAAGAATTTCATGTTTATTTCTACCTCTTGTCAGATGACATCATTTCATCTTCCTCTCCAAATCTTCTCTTCCCATCTCTTCTTTCTCTTCTTCTCTCCTAGTGTCCTCAGTACAGCCCACTCCTAAGGTACAGGCTGGAGATGAGAAAACATGTGTTGGAGAGGGGCTTCCAGAGTCATTGGTGCCTGTCTCAGGACTACACGCACCAGCCATGCCCACCTATAGGATCTTCAAGACACCACTGCGTTCCAAGAGCCAGTGGGAGACCTGAGCCCTAGGCCACTTGGCTTTTAACCTACTTCTAACTTTATCTTTTTCAGTCACCCTCAGCAAAGCAATGTTGTCCAAGAAGGAAATGATTTTCTTTTTATATGTTGTAAATATTTTTCCCACAGTATCATTTGATTTTTAACTTAACTTATTGTAACTTTTAACTAAATTTGGAACTCCTAAAGTTAAGTGCTCTACTGTTGCCTCTAGGACTTAACTTGCATTATAGATGTGGATTGGATGTCTCTTCTTTCCTTACAGCACAGAGAATCTCAATTAAAGCTTCTGAATTAGGGCTATACATAGGGAGGACATTCTTACTTTCTTTTAAAATGTGTATTTATTTATTTGGCACCAGGGATTAAACCCAGGAGCACTCAACCACTGAGCAACATTCCCAGACATTATTTATTTATTTATTTATTTTTATTTTTTTATTTATGAGACAGGATCTCACTAAGTTGCTTAGGCTCTCGCTAAGTTATGAGGCTTGCTCTGAACTTGCAGTCCTCCTACCTCAGTCTCCCGAGGTGAGGTGTGCATCACCATGCCCAGCTTAAAATGTTTATTAAACCTACAGTGAAGATAGATCTAACCAAGGGCTCCTTTGTCTGTAGCTGATGCTTGGCTGGGGAATTCCTTAGGGAATCCAGTCTGTGATGGGGCTGTACTGGGCCTACTGGTTTGTGACTTGAGAACTCCCCCAACCAGGGTCAGACACAGAGGCTTAGTTCTGAGGCCAGGAAACTTGGTTTGCTCTTGAACTAAGAGATTGGTTCTGTTTTCTTAACTTTGAGTAAATGTTCTGGGTAATGGCTTTTGAAGCCATTTGCAGCCAAATGCCTCCTTTGCAGACAAAGGAGAGGTATCTGCTGCCTTTCCTTGTTCCAATGATTTTTCAAAGTGCTTGAAAGAATTGATGTCTATGTTCTTCTTTGCAAAGTCTGAGCATCAGTGTGCAAGACTGGCCCACATCCCTGCTCATAGGCAATCAGGAGTTCTGGGTTCATGGAGCTCAGAGGTTGCAGACAGAGGGCAATTTATCTTTGGCCTTAAGGTTCTTAATAGCTCAGGAATAAACACCAGCAATGTTCCTCTTGCCTTGTGCAACATTCTCAAGTATGGGGTAAAACCAGGAAGAATTCTGAGACATTTGTGAACCTGACAATCCAGAGCCGTTTGAATAGAAACTTCCTCAAACACCTACATATGGTAAATAAGCACATGAAAAGATGCTCAGCATCACCAGTCACCAGGGAAATGCAATTTAAATAATGAGATACCACTTCCTACCTACTAGAACGGTTAAAATAAAAATGCATGACCGTCCCTGGTATCCGTGAGGTTGCAGAGCAACCAAAACTCTCAGCAGTGCTGTTGGAATTGCAAATGGTACAGCCACTACAGAAAACAGATCCTCTCTTTCTTAAAATGCTAAATATGCATCTGATGCCAGTGATGTGAATCTCGGGTTCATGTCCTCTCAGAGTAGAAGAATGAAACCGAGGGACACCGAGGCAAGCATAGTAGACAGATTTTATTATAGAAAGTAAAGCACAGGGAAAAAAGCAGACTTCCCCAGAGTGGGGGAAGGGGACAAAGCCGATGAGGCAGTGATGTTTGCCCCTTTTATATGATGTCCTCTTCTGGATTGGTCACTGCTTCCCTACTCCTGTACCTAGGACACAGGTACGGGGAATTCCGGTCCAGTCTTTGATCTGTGACTTAGGCGCCAATAGAAAGAATGTGGTTCCTTGCTTAGCAGCAGGGAGTGTCTGCATCTGGGCCTATCTTGTCAGACCCTTATTAGCACTGGGGGATGTCTTTGCCTTCTCAGGAAAGATGATCTCCTTATCAACCCACATTGCTCTGCCTACACTGAACTGCCTAACATTTTGTGCCTCACGTCTACCATTTAACCCAGCAATTCCACTCCTAAGTATAAAACACACACCCCCAAAATAAAAGTTTATGCCCATACAACACTTTTATAAGAATATTTATATAGTAGCTTGGAAAATATTAGTTGGAAATAACCCAAAGTCCACCAACTGATGAAATCTATACAATGAAATACTGCTCAGCATTTAAAAGGAATGAACTACTCACTAACATAAAATGGATGACTCTCAGTTATGAACTGAATGTGCTCAAATGTTGATACCCTAACCTCAACCACAGTGGTATTTGAGAGAAGGCCTTTGGGTGGTAGCTAAGGGTAGGTGAGGTTATCAGGGTGGGGCCCTCATTATGGAATTGATGCTCGTAAAAGAAAAGTCACCAGAGAGCCTGCTCAATCTCTTCATCATTTAAGGACACAGCAAGAAGGTGGCCTTCTAAGGCTGAGCAATGTGGCCTTCTAGAGTATTTGCCTGGCACGTATGAGGCCCCAGAATTGATCCCCAGCACTGTGATCTTCTATAAGCCAGAAAGAGTGCCCTGTCCAAGAAACCAAATTGATTTTTAGCCTTCCTTGTCCCCAGAATTGTGAGAAATAAATTTCCATTGTCTAAGCCACCAAGTCTATAGTACTGTTATAGCAGTCCATGTTGACTAATACAGAATCAAAATAAATATGCTGAAAGCAACTAGACATGAAGAAAATTCAAGTTACTCGATAGTAAGAGAAGGCAAATCAGAGATTGGGGCTGAGTAGGGTTGGAAGGATGTGGTATAAAGGTGTACAGAAGGCATTAGAAAGGATCATAAAGGATATGGCCACAAAGGAATTTTGGGGATGGTGCAAATGTTCTTTATTTAGATTGTGACAATGATTTCACATTTGTATGCCCATATCAGAAATTATCAAATTGTACCTTTCAAATATATGCAATTTATTATATGTTAAGTAAGCCTTAACAGTTTTTAAAGGGTTGAAACCAAAAACAAACAAAGCCAAATGAAAAATAACTATTCCATTCAACAAAGAACCAAATTCCTTAGTTTCTCTTAATTATAAAGGGGAAACTTTCTCACGCATGTAAGGGTTAGAGTATATTTTCTGCTTTTGTGAAAAAAATGGCACACTTTATTGCAGTAAATAAATGCTTTTCATACATAAATTCACTCTAGAAGTTACCCATTATGCCACCCTTCTCAGGACAGCCAAAGGGTGGCAGTGTTTAAAAAGTACTTGAACTAAGCATGTGCAACAAATAGGAACTCCCTATGGTTCCTGACAGGTGACGTCTCCTGCAACAGTGAGCTAGAGTAATTCTGCTGAGAAACCCATTCATCAGAATCTGATTTCTCTGTGTTCACCAAGGAGCCCAGGGATGGATATTCTCCTGCAAGCCCTCATGGGGATCCTGGGTTTGCAGGCAGCGTGTGAGTATGTGTTTCCTCTGGGAGAGCGGGGAGATGGATCATGGCTTCCTGAGGGCAGGCACCGAGTCATCTTCTGTCCTTGGAGGGCCTTTTGAGAGCCGGATACATGTTGAAAGACAAAACAGAAAATATTCTGTGTTGATATGATGGTGCTGCTGCCTGGAGATCAAGGGAAGGGGGAATCAACCATCCCTACTATGGCCACACAGACCCCCTGAGGGTCTCCTGTGCTTTCTCTACCTTGTCTTTTTGAACAGGGGTCGGTAGCCAAGAACTGCAGCAGAGTCCTCAGTATCTGAGCATCCAAGAGGGAAACTCTCTCACCATAAATTGCTATTCATCAAAGTCTTTATATGCCTTATACTGGTATAAGCAGGAGTATGATGGAGAGCTCGTCCTCCTGATGATATTACGCATAGGTGGGGAAAAGAAAATCCGTGAAAAATTAACTGCCGAGTTGGATATGAAAATGCAGCACGGCTCCCTGCTCATCACAGCCCCCGAGACCAGCCACTCAGGCACCTACCTCTGTGGAGGAGGAGCACAGCGATCTCTAGACCTCTGTGGGCTGTCCTCAAACTGCAGCTGGGCCACAGATGCTCTGCTGACACAGGGCTCCGGAGCGATGCCCTGACACTTGCCAAGACAAGAAGCCTCAGGACCACGTGCCTGGGAGTGGAATAGAGATGACATATGTGGAAGCTGTATCTTTAATTTGACTTTATTGTCTGGGTAATCATGTTACTTTTAGTAGATAGAAGATCAAACTGGGTTGAGAACTGCATGCATTTCAGTAGTTTGTACAGTAACTGAACAAATCTTGTGCCTCTGCTGTCACAAGGAAACTGCTTCCCTTCTGTCCCCCGCCCACCTAGTTAACAGAGAGGAAGTGAGTCCTTTTGAGTTATGTGTGGCACAATATGACTACGCTATGACTGTTGGGACCACAGCACAGATGTAGAAATAGACAGGCGGACAGATGAGTAGATATAGACAGTAACATACCTCGCCCAGTCTTAGACTGGCCTGCCTTTATCATCGTGCTTTTGTTCATATTCTGGCCTTGGTATTTCCCTAAGCGCTCTGAATTTTCAGCTTGAAAAGCTGTTTCCCAGGCTGGAGCAGTAGCTCAGTGGTTACGGCACTTGCCTGGCATGCACGAGGACACGGGTTTGAACCCCAACACCACATACACACCAAAGTGTCAAAGCAATGAAAGCCACGTGAAAAACTGGGTAAAACTGAGTCTCTCTCACTCCTCTCTCTCTCTCTCTCTCTCTTCCTCTCTCTTAAAAAAAACTGCTTCCCATTTTGAAACATAATTTCCAATATGAAATGATCATGATCTTATCTTCCTCCTACCAGCTCAAAGTCAGTGTTTTAAAGTATTAATCAAATAACTGGAAGATCATAGGCTACAGAGAAATACTTCACAAGTGTTTTAGGGAAACTAAAATGCTCCAGCAAATAGCCAGTTCTGCTTCTTATAAACTATGAGATATTGAGACATTAGCTATACATTTCTAAGTCTCTATTTCCCCTCTTAAAATTGATACAACCATAGTATTTTATTAACACTGTTCTTTTTAGCATGAAGTAAGGTTTTAGATTTAGATTACATGTGTTAAGTATCTGATACATTGTATGTCCTCAAATATTGAAATAGTATTTTCACTATTCATCAAAGGATGATAATCTCAAGTAAGCCAAATTTTTCTAGATAAAATCAAGAAAACTGATTAACATGCTCTAAAAATACACAAGGATACTTAAAATCCATTTCTTGTCTGGTGCTTGGCCAAAGCCTGTAATTCCAACAACTCAGGAGGCTGAAACAGGAGGATCACAAGTTTGAGGTCAGCCTCAGCAACTCAGCAAGATCCTGTCTCAAAATAAAAAATAAAAAGAATCGGGGATGTAGCTCAATGGTAAAGTGCCCCTGGATTCAATCCCTACTGCCACACACACACATACACACACACACCAAAAAAAAAAAAAACCTGATAATTCCAACCAATGTGTGAGCAAATGAACTAAACAGACACTTCTCAAAAGAAGAAATATGAATGTCCAATAATTATATGAAATTATATGCATCAGGGAAATGCAAATCACAACTACATTTGCATTCCATCTCACTGCATTCAGAATGACTACTATCATGAATACAAAAAAACAATAAATGCTGGCAAAGAGTCATGGGGAAAGGAACTCTTCTAAACTGTTGGTGGGAATGTAGATTAGTGCAGCCACTATAGAAATCAGTATGAAGGTGTCTCACAAAACTAAAATAGAATCACCATATGATCCAGCTATATCACTTCTCAATATATACCAAAAGGAAGTAAATTCAGCCTTCCATATGCCCATATTTATGGTAGCACAAGCGCCTGTGGATTAATTTTTTAAACATGGCATATATACAACAATGGAACATTATTCAGTCGTAAAGAATGAAATCATATCATTTGCAGGAAAACGGATGGAATGGAGACAGTCATGTTAAGCAAAATAAACCAGACTCAGAAAGACAAGTCTCATATGTTTTCTCTCATCTGTAGAATTTACAGGAGGAAAATAAAGATGACATGAAAGTTGAAAGGAGGGCATTAGAGAAGAGGAAGAGGATAAGGGGAGGAGGGGCGATATGATCAAAGTACGCTATATGTATATACAAATATGCCACAGTGAAATTTATTATTCTGTACAATATGCACTAAGAAAAACATAAAGAACCATATTCATTTACATTTAAGGCAACAAAAGGCAACAGACTGGCAGATATTATTTTCTTCATTTTACAATGAGGAAACTAAGGTTCAAAGGTTATGTGACAAGGGTTAAGTGACAGTCTTTGGCTCCTTTTATTGTTTCATCATCCCGAATTTAGAGAACATAACAGTGCATAAGGGACCACCACCAGCTAAGAGGAAGATCCAGGAGACGCTCGTGTTAGGAAATCATGGCATGATTCCAATGCTCCTACACTACGTGACACCTAGTTCCCTTGTGAGCAAGAAAGAAAGGAAACTGAAAGCAGTTTAAAGAAACACCTAAATACAGTCCTTTCCACCACAGACCAGAAAGGGAAAAATTCTTTTTTTTTTTAAGAGAGGGACAGTGAGAGGGACTGAGAAAGACAGAAACAACTTTATTTATTTAGTTTTTCACATGGCCTTAGTTGTATATGTGGTGCTGTGGTTTGAACCCAGGTCCTCATGCTTGTCAGGCAAGCAGCGAACCCGCTGAGCCACCACTCCAGCCCCTGGAGAGGGAAAAATTCTAACACTTAAAGAACACCACGCCTCCGCCACTTCTTAATTTGGTGGCTTTGAGCACAGTATTTAATCGCTCCCAAGTTCAATTTCCTCATCAGTAAGAGGAGGATAATAATACTACCATAGAGGAGTGTTCTGAGGGCCATAAAATCCCTGAGAACACCCAGTACTCTTTGTCATTTACATAATGTTTATAATTTGTTATGTGATAGATTATGTGTACATTGTATCTCATACTCCTCCACCACTCTACGAAACAGATCTTACTTATTTTCAGATGAATCTGAGTTCTGAAAGATTTCATCACATGCCCCAAGCTCAGCTGATTTGAAAGCAGAACTTACATTTGAGTGATATCTAAGATTCCAAACCTTTCCTCCTTTCACTGTGACGCCTTTGGAAAATTAACTTCCAGCAGTTTTCTGACAGACAGACTAGTTCCCTGCCTCTTCTTTCATTTACAACTTTTACTAATACAATAAAACCTATACCAGGGGGACCATCGATCAGAGACGACAATGCACACAATGTAATCAACAGGTGCACTCCACATGCATCTCCAGACATAAGTGAAACAATCACCCAACTTAGCCCAAGAACACCTTTGATAAGAAAGAGGATCCAGCTCTGCAACCCATCGGAAAGGAGGAGTTACACGGAATGTAGAAGTAATTCTTCAGAAAAAATCCCCATCAAGGAATGCTTTTGAGGACTAGAACTCTGGGGCAGCACATTGAAGGCCAGAGCCACTATAAAGTTATTAAGGATGAGGCTGGCAGGGCCCTACCTCCACTCATTCTTGTTAGCAGGTGTCATGCTGAACAAATTTTCTCGTGGTCTTGGCCACTCAGCTGGAGCCTGGAGGCAGTCTCACTTTGCACTCCTCTCTAGAAAAAAGATATCACACCAGAAAATGATGGAATCTAGATGTTCTGGACTGAATATTATATGTTGAAGCCCTAACCGTCATTGTGCATTGTGGTTGTGTTTGTAGACAGGGCCTAGAAGTATGTACCTATGCTGAAGTAAAGGCCATAAGCATGAGTCCCTCATCCAATAAGGTTAGGGGGTCCTGATAAGAAAAGACACCAGAGAGCTCTTGCTGCTGTGCTTGCACTCTCTCCTCTCCTCCCGTTTCCTTTCCTCTCCTCTCCTCTCCTCTCCTACCATCTTCTCTCCTCTCCTCTCCTACCATCTTCTCTCCTCTCCTCTCCTACCATCTTCTCTCCTCTCCTCTCCTACCATCTTCTCTCCTCTCCTCTCCTACCATCTTCTCTCCTCTCCTCTCCTACCATCTTCTCTCCTCTCCTCTCCTACCATCTTCTCTCCTCTCCTCTCCT